>VZRH01005248.1:256513-308752 GCA_013397555.1 Urocynchramus pylzowi
AGGCCCGGAGCCCGGCAAACCTGGGAGAAAGAGAAGGAGAAGGCGTGGAAACGAGCGAGGAAAATCCCCGCTGTCTGAACAGCCTTGGACAGCGGGAAACCAAGGGCTGTGGCCCAGACGGGCGCTCGTAGTGACAGCCAAGTCCAGCGATTGTGCAAATTCCCAAGAGAGCTCAAAGCTTGCCTAAAAGTCTCAGTTCTTCGTCGCCTCCCTTGTTCTGGTGGGGCTTAACTTTTGATAAAGGGCAAGAAAATTAAACTTGTATTGCCAAGCTGCTTGTATTGCCAAGCCATCGGCGCTTTTCCAGTAGATGTGCATCATGTTGCTTTGCAAAGTGAAACAGAAAATTAGGTAATTCCGAAGCTGGCCACAGAGTTCTCCTGTGTGATGAACGGAGGGAGCCTGGTGTCCGAGCTTCCCGGTGGTTCTTCAGGGAGAATTATTCTATCCCCACAGCTCTCCTCTTCAGCAGGAGCAATGCTTGTGACTAAGAAGTTCATGATAAGCAAGACTGCAAAAATAGACATAAATGTACTCAGATGCCCAGAAAGGGTTCAAAGCTAATCGTAAAGACGTAGGAACACAGTAGGAAAGGGATACAATTTTTAAAGCTGCATTCTTATAGAAAAATCTCTACTCTTAGGTACACATATTCAGTGCTCGCTGGTGTTGCTTCTGTGTTTCATGTCATGTCCTGTCATGTCATCTCAAATTCCTGTGTAGCTCTTCTTAAAATCACGAAACACAGCAAAACTCATTTGAGCAAGAGCTGTAGTATCAGAAATGTTTTAGGAGTTGGGTTTAACAACCTTTGTTCTCACTAAGAACACGGCAAACAGTGCTTCTGCTGAAGTCAACCAAAAAAACTCACAAGAGCTTGGGTCCATCCTAGGGAATGGATTTATTTCAAAAACACAGAACAATTTCTGCAGCTCATGCCTTAGTTCAAGGCAGGAATTGTGTCTTCATAGTTTTTTTACCATACCTAGCACATATCATGATCACAGGGTGTGACTGAAATAAAACCGTAATTATCTTCTCTTGCCACCTTTTTGTTTGTTTGGCATTCTAATCCTTACCCGCAGTCAGTTTAAAAAGCAGATAAACCTATTCAGTTAACAGTAAAACTAAACACACATTATTATACTTGAGAAGAAAAGCTGGTAATTGATTTACACAAGTTGTCAGAACTACACCTGGAAACAACAGAAACCAGGAAAAAGGTGATTTTCATTAGTTGTAAGTAGGATATTTTAAAAAAAAGCATAAATGCATGTAAAAATTCTACTATTTCCATGCTTTCCTTTGGATTTTACATTCCAGTTTTTCAGATTCTGGAAATCCAGATTGATTTATGAGACTTTAAAAAAGCACTTCTGAAACTGGGAAAGCTGCTGTACTCCCAGTCTTTCAATTTTGAGGCAAACACCTTGTTAACTTTTTCCTATCCTCTTTGAATACCCCTAATTCTGAGAAAGAATATTAGGAGGAAAGGAGAAGGACAGGAAGGAATGAAAAAGAAGAAAGAAGGAGAAAAGAGGAAAAATTAAAAAAAAAAAAAAAGCAGGGTAGGGAAAAAATAGAAAAGACAGAAAAATATAAAACTAAGAGAAAGGAGAAAAAAAAGATAAAAGAGAAGAGACTAAAAAATGAAAGGAAATTTAAAAAAGGAAATAAAACCAGAAAAAATACAGACAGCAGAAAAAGAGAAAATTTTTTAAAAAATGTAAAGTAAGACTGAAACAAAGAAGGGGAAAACAAAGGTAGAGGGGGAAAAAAGAAAGGAATGAGAGAAGCCAAGATTCCTTGCAGACCCTGAACCACTTAAAAGGTTCAGGTTCTTAGAGGAATGACTCTTTGAGGGCAGAGAATAAGAAGAGTGCCAAAGTGGGGCCATAGCCTGTAAAGCAGAAGTGAACTGGTGCCCAAGGTCTATTTTCTTCCCTAAAGCATAAAGTGCCTGTAGAACATTTGGAAACTGCTGTGATCTGAGTGAGGCTGGATACATAACTGTGGTGATAGTTGCTCCTGAGGGGCCCATTCCCACAGTCCTTACTCATGTGAATTGTCCTTGGATGCTAATGGGATTACTCCTGTAAATCAGGGATGCCATATCAGCCCAGAGCCCAGGGTTGTAGTGATCATGAAGGGCTTGATCTTGCAAGCCTCATTCATGTCAGCAACCCTTTTTCATGACAATTTTCCCATCAACTTGAAGAACTGTTCGTGTAGCCAGAGACAGTAGAATCAGGACATGAGTTTAGGGTCAGCATAAAAGTAGGAATAAAAGAGTCTTTCATTTAACCTCCAGCAAGGAATGGATACTCCCCAAGAAGGCCAGATAAGTGGAGTCATTCTCTTTTAACTGCAGGGAGGGCAAAAGAGAGGCAAGTGTTGATCAGACTTGTTCTGTCCTGTCTCCTCTTGCTCCATTTATTCACCATAATTAGAATGGCAAAGAAGGTGGCAACAGTATATTTTCACCACACCTCAAGCTCTTGTGCACCACCCCCTTGATAATATAAATCAGTTTTTTCTTCTAGTAAAACTGGCAAATTATACCTGCTCCATGAAATAAACCCGTGCTTTGCAGAGCACTGGTGAGCACTAATCAGATCATGAACACTAAGATCCAATCCATATTTTAACTTAAAATCTGAAATGCTCTTTAAATACTACAAGGAAATGGTTACAAAAATGTAGAGTATGATGGACTAGGGTAATTTTTTGTGTTACTCTATTAAAACCTGCACCTTCTGGTTAGCAAGCACTTTCACTATATTAAATGTTGCCACCTATGTAATTTCGCTGTGATTCCTGTTCCTCATAAGATCTCAAGCTGCTGTCTGGTTTCTTTGGGGAACTGCTTCAAAAACTGCAAGAAAGGATTCTTTGGACATGCTTCCTGCTGGGTATAGCTCAGTGAAAGCTTCTCTGGCATAGGTTGTCTTTTGGTAGAGCTTCTAACACTGAAACAGCAGTGCCCATCCAATGTTTTATCCATGCCACTGTTTAGAGGACAACGTTGGAATTTGGAATTTTTTTTTAGTTTGCCATTTTTTCAGAATTCCAGATGCTCACTTGGGGGACAGAAACAGTAGAAAATTATTGAAGTGACCAGTCACAATGGGTGGTGGCCAACAGGCAGCGAGAGAAAAAGGTAGAAACTCCACAAAGCACAGGAGTGGTTACATCTGCTGGTTATATGTATATGATACATACATCATCTATATGTTGTGCAGAGACCCCACAAAGCTCATTTACTGATCATTATCATCTCAAGTTGCTTAAAAACTTCCAGATCAAAAGTCAGGTGCAGAGCAATCATAACAAATAGTACAACACAGGAAAATGGTCTGTAATCTGTGCCCTGCCAGCTTGATGTCCCATTTGAGGAACAAATCAGAAAGGGATTGGCAGGCTTATAGGAAAACCTTTTTAGTAGGACTTTTTTTTTTTTGCCTTGATTCCTTTTTCACTGCATAAGAATACTGCAAGAGCCCTGTTGCTCCTGAAAATAAGTCTGCAGCACAGAACCACCTTTGCAGCTGGCAGTAATGCATGTGTGGTGAGGTGAGGTGTTTAAAGCCCCATGCTGAACTGGAGGGGAAAGCGTCACTCAGCTTTTGTGATGCTATTTGAGCTATACAGTTGTTTTGGTTAGGAAAGCAAAATATTATTACCATTAAAGGACATAAGAAAGATGTTATATGCCCATGAAACAGATTTTGCAGCCACCATAGTAACTTTCTTTTAAACTAATGCAACGAGAGAGTTATTTGTTAAACATTATTACACACAGCTCACAGAACAAAATCTGATCCTTTAAAATAACACTGAAGTGGCAGAAGGAGACAGTATTCACTATGAAAGCAGAATGCTTTTCAAATTTCACTTCACAGATTGAAATGACAGAGTGTAGAGAGCAAAATGATTTTTAAGACATTGAGCCTTTGATCATTTATATAAGAGTCCAGTGGGTTTTACGTGTTATTGTACTACTTCTCTACTCCAGAGACACAAGGAAATTATAAAGCTGGAGACCAGACTGGAAGATTTCTTTCCACAGTGACATTCCAACTGCACACAGAAGGCTTGAGTGAGCTACTGAGAAGACAGAGATGATAAAAAGTATCTGGCAAGAAGTTGCTAACTTATCTCTGCAGACAAGATATTTCTGTAAGTAAACAAGAAAAAGCTTTACAGTTATTGGAAATACCTGCAAACAGACAGGCCGAGTATGTCTGTAGATAAATTGGTAAAGTTATAAAGTTGATTTCTGAAGCTCTCCCAGATCCTACATTCTGCTACTTGTGTAGATGTACCTATTTATGTAAGGCAGTGAAAGAGCTTGGCCCTGTGGATTGAAGGAAGCTCATTTTCTCATGAGGTTTCTATGCTACTCTGGGATGGTTTGAACCTTTCATTTCTGTTACTCTTATCTGGATTTATATCACAGTTGAATGTCAATAGGCTAAATGATCCTTGCACATTATTAGTCACCTAAAATTGGAGTTTCTTAACACTTTATTTGTGTATATATATATATATATATATTACCAATGGGATGTGAACCATGCTTAGCTTATAGAGCAGCTTCTGCCTGGCATTCTAGTGATGATTGTGAGAGCTGAAGGCAGGGAAGGAGAGGTATGTTATTGCCCAGATGGTTATTTTTGAGGAGTAACCATCTGAAAGAATTAAATGTTCCATATAAGCAAAATATTGATCAGTAGTAATCCCTTGTCCTTCTAACAGACAGGTGTCACTACCTGGTGGACTGTGTGTGGGATTCAGTGGAAGTTCTACATCAGAGGATGCAGGGAGAAGAAACAGGCCCCCCAAATCTGGGGTGTCTATTTTCATCCTGCAGGAAAGAAAGGCGGGAGATTTCTGCCTCCAACCATTCAGCTGTGTCCAACTCCCAGACTGAAAAGAGCTGTGTAATGAATGCAAAGTGAGTAGATTTTGCTAAGTTAGAAAAGAGTGCCCAGAGAGTGCTTGTCTGGGAGTTACATTTGTGTGTGAGTTGTTCCTACAGAAGGGTTAAGAGGCAGGCAGTGTAGTCAGTGTGAGGCAAATGTCACTGTTTTAAAAAATCAATTATCTGCAACTATAGGGCCTAGTCTAACAGTACCTTTGCAGTATGCAGAGCTTCCCCAGGTAGCACAGCTTTTTTTATTAGTAATCTCCCCTCCTCCAGATCTCTGTACAGAGCCAAGTTTAGAGTCGCAAAATTACTTGGAACCAGCTCATTTTGTCCCCAGCAGCCCAACCAACCCCAATTAAACTGTATTACCATACTTTAGGCTTTAAAGGGGTTCCTTTAGTGCAGTGTATAAAAGGCTTTAAGGAGAGACAGAGAGGCAAAGGGGAAGACAAACATTCCACGTGTAGCAGGTTAAAGTCCTCCTCCATGTCTGTCCATTGACTGCAGTTGGCAGGGAATGAATATAGACAATTCAATATTTAGCAATCAGCAGCTTTGCTTAGTTGGCAAGAAAAGAAACAATTTAAGGTCCAGAGCTTCCCTGTGCTCCTTCTGCCTTCCTGAATCTCCACTCAGTTGCAGCAGCTCTCTCCTAACAGAAATGACACTCTGCAGGGTTGGCTCTTGGATATTTTCTGCTGTGGTGCAAGATTACTCCTCGTGGTTTTATGGGGCAGTAGCAGACTTTAATAGTCACCCGAGACAATTATTCAGATACTGCATTGTGCAGTCAGATTGCTTTTGAACAGCTGCAGAAATACTTAGCAGAAATATACTCCCTAAAGCCCTGGGATGGGAAATAAAAACAAACAAGCCACAGCAGCAAGACCAGAGTCTGTGTCTTACTGCATCTTTTAGCTTGTAGAAAAAAGGAGTTGTGTAATTGATTTAAAAGTTAATTGGGACAGGGACCATTTTTCATTTAGTGGTCCTTATAATGCCCAGTAATAATAGGCTACAAATACATACTCAGTCACTACTCAAACATAAATCCTCTTTGGGCAGTGTTGTGACCCAGTGCATGGTTCTTTGCCAGGCAATTCTCATTAAAAAGATAAAAAGGTGATAAGATAGAGGTGCAGTTATTCTCTTCAGTAGTGACGATCTTCTTTGGTGCAATCCTATTTACAAAGAACATCACAAAATCATACATTCCTCTGGTAAATATGGGCAATTTCCTTTCTCAAAGCTTCAGCCTTGCTATTTTGATGAATACCTTGCCTAACAAAAGTACCATTTATATTTTTTCCCCTCCAAACCACTATAACCACTCTGCTACAACTAATTAATTTCCTTGCCATTGCAATTCTAACTAGTCCTGGTGAAAATCTTTTGGCTGTTACAACATATTGTGGCTTGGTGCTCTCTGTTGTTTTAAGTCTTAAAATACAAAGGGATTTTCAGCTGCACTGCCAATTTTGCTTGAATAAAGAGTGCTCATAAACAGATAAAATTTTATGGAATCTCTTAACAGGTATCTGGTCATCAAAACCTGCCTCCAGCTCAGGACTCAGGAAGCTCTGAAGTACAGCAGGGGAAGAGAAGTACACTTGCTCAGTTTAGACTCTGAGAGGCTCCCTGTTTGTTTTTAATTCAGCTGGGCAGTTGGTGGGGGCTCAGTGGGCTCTGCTAACCCACTCCTCTGCTGGATCATAACTGCTTTTCTCTTAAGACACACTTTGAACATATCCTCACCATTTTGTCCCAGGATGGCCATGCAGGCAAAGTCAAGCTGGGACAATGTTTTGTACAAAATACAGCGCATGATACGTTGGGAATTTAGTGGCTGAAAGACTGCTTGTTCACTTTTTACTCATGTCTGCTTCAGTGAAGTTGCTCTTGATTTATAGCTGGATCAGCAAAATCAGAATCAGACCCTTGCTGCTCATTTCTGTGGGAGCAGGACCGGGCCTCATGTGCTCTTGTGCTCATTATATATCTCAGCACCAAGTCTCTCAGCTTTGATTCATAGAGCTCTCTTTAATTTGGTACATGCAGCCTTCCAGACTAGATCACATAGCAGCAGGATAACAATCCTCAGGAGAGCATTTCAGTTTGAGAAATTCATGAAGAGGGTGACTTTGCTGCTTACCTTCAATGATACTTGTGGAATAGGAAAGAGAAGAGTGAATGAAATGGAATTGCCAGCCTGTTTCAAAATGTATGCTCTCTTATACAGCAGATGACAAATAGCGTCCTCGATAACGTAATCCTGGGAGCTGTGCAAGTTTTTGTTGGGTTGTTGTTTTTTCTTCACTATAATCTGTCTTTTCACACTTAGGCCAGGTTTTTCTTACCTGCTTGCACTGCACACAGGAGCTCTGAAATACTTCCTCATGCCCTTCTGCAGGGAAGGCATCCATAGGCCTTACCAGGGGTGAAGGCAGGCAGGAGGAACAGAGCCTCTTTTTACCATGTAGCAGGGAAAGACCTTGAATTCACCCCTTTTCTATTCCCATCTCCAGCACTCTGACAAGGAGTGTTGAATTCAGAGTTGGAGAGAAGTCATACACAGATCTGTAACAACAGATGTTAAGATCTGAGGCAGGTTACTTCCTCATGGCTCAAAACACACTGCCTTTCTGAGCCTTGAAAAGCCATGTCTGTGCCTCCTTACATGGCAGCGATGGCAAAGCACTAACCTTGCCTTGTTCCAGCAGGAATGAGCCACTTTCCTGCAAGAGAAGACATTTTACTATATATTTGGGTGTGCTGAAACTGAGGGGAAAATGTGTCCTTGACAGTAGCTCTAGTGAATCATCAATATATGCATATGTATAGAATGAGTGTAGGAGCTGTGCAGCAAGAGAGAATGAGAAAGGGTTCCTAAAAGAAAAGTGAGTATCTTCCCACTTTAAGAACAGCAGGATTTTTCTCCTTTCTGTGAAGGATTGGCTTCCCACCCTGGTAGCTGCACCAAGACTCTTTGGAATTGGACTCTTGGTGCTTTTCACCCTATCCTAATTTCCACACAGTTGCCTATTGGCAAAGGGCAATGTTGGCCTCCAATGGTAGCATTAACTGCCTTCATACAAGAAAAAATACGTTCTTGTGAAGCAGAATAAAGGATATTCATGGTATTGCAGGTTGAAGAGAGTTGGAGAAATGTGCTTGATGTATTCCAAGAAAAAATCAAAGCAAAGGTCCCTGACACGCCACCTCCTCCCAGTCCATGTCTTACTGCCCTGGCAAAAGTCTCCTAGAGTATAACCTGGACTCTTACCTGAACAATGACCTGAATGATCTACAAGAAGAGGTGAGAGAAGCCTTGAAGAGGAAGCTTCAGATGAAGGATGGAAGCCAAGTTCTGTCTTTTTCTTGTACTGGAGCTGACTGTTTCTCCTGGGCAAGACTGCAGGACTTGCCCCTTAACTTTGTACTTAGTTAACTCTTAACATGATTATTCTTGGTTTGGAAGAGCAGATTTTTTTCCATCTTTTTATAATTTTTTTTTTCCAGCTGTTAATATTGCACTGCATGGTACCCTCAGACATGGCATTGCCTTCCCAGTCCAGAGCAGCCAAAACAAAGAGCTGCTCAGCAGCATAAGTGAGCCCCTTTAGCTGCCCTTCAGAACCTTCCAAGCCAAGGGCAAATTCTAGCCCCATATTCTTAGATTTTATAAAAGGTCATCAATGCATTTCATTCATGTTTTCTTTAAAACTCTAGTGAAGTTACTTCAGTCATTTAGTTCTGAAATTTCAGGTGCACCATCCCATTTTTAGCTTCTGAAAAGCCTCTCTGAAATTGGGCCTCCTCTACTTTTGAAACCAGCTCAGGGACTCTTGTCACTTATTCTTGCCAGTCAGTATTCCCTCTACTCTTCCCTTGACAAGGCAGATAAATTGATATTAATGCTACATAAGGGAGGTCAAGGACACATCAGAGTGGCCAGATTTGCCTGAATGCAATCTTTCTGCCACTGGCTTTCCACAGAAGGTGCTGTTAAAATCTGTGGACATTGCATTAATTTTGTGAGGAGGAGTGCAAGTTTCCTTCCTTCACTAAATTTTATTGAATAAACAAGCCACCTACAAAGTTTCATGACCTTTTACAATATGTTCAGAAACACCTAAAATATAGCTATTGCTCAATGAGCTGTACTGACTTGAATTCAAGTTTTTTGACTACTATTCTTGCAGAAATAAATGTAGTTGATTTGTTTCTTCCACTGCAATAGACCCCATCCAAGTCCTATGAAACCCAACAGATTTTTTTTCCTAATTTTTGGGACATGGCTCACATCCAGCTTCAGTTACACACAAGGATTTCACTCATTCTCATGGTTTTTAAAAATAACCACAGTCACAAGTAGTGGCACCTCCTTTAAACCTGAATTTTTTTTGGTGATGAAGAAGATTAAGAGTAGATGTTGAATGAGTATGGCCTATGTGCAGCTCACCTCTCACAAGTGCAGAAAGCAACAGCAATGGCATCTATTTTTTAAGAATTTTACCCTGCAACAGCTGGAGATAACTTATCAGAATAAACACTGATGGGCCAAAGTTTCCAGCTAGTTAGTCCTTGCCAACCAGTAAATTTGGCACCTCTGATAAAGCAGTGAACTTGATTTTTCACTTCTGTGCTCCTGTGCAATAGTTTTAGCAAAGAATAGTGGGTGGCTCCCTGTGCAAATTCCTTAGAGAATCAAAGTTCATTGTGTAGCACTGCAAGGAAGAAAAATAGTATTGTATTGTATTGTATTGTACTGTACTGTATTGTAATGTCTTTCTACAGAATGAATGGTTAAACCAGAATTTCTACATTTCTCCAGAATGGTGGTTAAAATATGCTAGCCAAAGGTTTTCTTAATGTTTTGTCATTTTGATTTATGTATTGGGAATGTTGGAGGTTTAAGACTGGTTGTAAAGAAACAAGTTTAATTTCTCTATTTCTTTTGGTGGTATCAATGCTCTAAGTGTAGCATGCTGGGTTAAAATAATATGAGTACTGTTGTTTGATTTTTTTTTAACTGGAGCAGTAGCTACAGGTTCCAGTTCAGCTACATGCTTCAAAAGCATAAAATAAAAGTCAGACCTGTCACAACAACTAAAAATGGATATACATGCTTAACTGTGCAATTACATTAATGTCAGTAATGTGTACATTGCACAGAAATTTAGACATGACCATAACTCACTGCAACATTCAGGCTTATTGGAGCAGTAATAATTTTTTAATTTTATTTTTTTCTACTCATTCAACAAACAATAAGAGAGGGTAACAGGAAGATTCAAAAGTTATACTTGGTAGAGTCTGATTATGTATTGCACAACCTAGTGATGATTCCTGTTTGATTTGTGGAAATACATGAAAGAAACTGCAGAGGGGTTTGGAGAGAAGGATTTGAGGTGTTTGTGGAAGCTCCCTGTGTTGGCCTTACGGGGGCTGAGTGAGGTGAACTTTTCCCACAGTGCTTAACTTGTGCAAGTGCTTGTTCCTTGTAACCTGCAGGTGTTGTCTCATGTAACTCAGCATTGCTGATGCTCGTGGTCATGTTGGAAGTTCTTTGATATTCGATGTTCTTCCTGAAATCTGAGTCTTTCAGGCAGGTGAATCTCTGAGAATTTCTCTTGGTAATCCTTTGTGCTAGTAGGGGAGGAAGGAGTTGAAAAATGTGTCTGAGCACAGCCCTAAGGATCAAACTACAACATGCACAATGCTGAGAAGCATAATCATCATTCAGAAAAGAAATATTATAAATATTTTTGTTTAATTTATTTAAATGAAGTTAATTTAAATTAAATTAAATTAATTTTTTCATTATAAATATTTTCACTTTAAGACTTTGCTTTTTCTAGACCTGATTTTTTTAAAAAAACATTGGTTTACTTCCTCAATCAGTTCCTTTGGTTTTAACTTGGGTCAAAGGTTTGACAACTGTTTCCCCATATTTTTATTTTAATGAGGCTATCCCTGATTTTTAGATTGTCTATTAAGACAGTATTTAAAAACTGCAAAGTCTGCAAGGCCTACTTTTCTGGTCAGTACAGAGTGCCCTCGCGTCACATTGCTCTTAATGGAAATTAATTGTATCATGCCTGTAGACCTTGGAGCAGTTTTGCAGATATTAGATTCTTAGACATCTGTGGTGTTTTATTATTGATTAAAGAATGAGAGGAAATCTCATGGTTTAAGACCTTGTAGTGGGATTTATGAATTAGTCCTTTTCCTATGTGACCCTTGGCAGGTCGTTGAATCTGTCTTTCAGCTTCCCATCCGTGAAGCAGGGAATAATGATGATTTTCTGCTGCTGCTCTTTGTCCATCATGCCTGCTTAAATAGTGCACTCTTTGGAACAGGACTTGCTACTGGGTAGTGCAGAGAAATTTCATTCTGAGTTCAGATCTGCAGCTGTAATACAAATAATTAATATCAGCATTAAACAGTCAAAGGTATTACATCCAAGATGCATTTGGCCTGAGGCCCGCATAGTTCTTAAAATGATGGATTTTTAATTGATTATTTGGAATGAGACCTTTTCTCAGACTAGCTAAATTGCTTAAGACCCACGCACACCAGCTATATTTAGAGGTGAGGAGGTGGCAGAGTAATTCTTAAAGTGCTCTGTTTCTAATAACCCAGGTGAGTGACAGTCTGGGAGTGCTGCCTCTCTTAAAGCAAACATGACTCACAGCCCCCAGGCTGCAAGCATGTGCAGGTTAGAAATTGTATTGAACTGTCCCCATTCAAGGAGCCAGGAAATGCAGCCAAATTCATAAACATTTAATTTCATAATTTCAGGTTCGTACAACAGGGTAGTCACAATAATGGCTTAGCATCTCTAACGGCAAAATGCAAAAGGACTCTGTAAAATTGGGGCAAGGTTAAAGTGAGTCTGGGGTAAATAAGGCAGTATCTTCATCCCACAGCATGTTGATGCTTTCAGAGAGCATTCTGCAGAAATTACATTTTTATAAGAATATCTCCAGAGTTCAAATCAAAGGCAAAATGGGAATGGCCATTCATTCTTGTTGAAACGGACACACCCGCACACCATTGGCTGCTTCCAAGGCATTTCTTGTCCCAAGCAATTCCCAGCACCCATGAATGGTCTCTCTGTCCCTCAGGGAGTGTGCATGGTGAGATGAAACCATGCCATGAGAAACTGCCAGGAGGGTGCACAGGAGGAGTGAGCACCATGCCTTTTCACATCTCTGATCAAAGCTAAAATAAGCAGGAAAATACAGCAAAACTGGTTTCCCAGTGGGAGAAAAATATTCTGGCTTCTTGAAAGATGCTTTATGTCACTTGGGCTCCTGGAGACAATGGACTCAATAGATTCTTATTTTGTGTCCTAAGCTTGTCACTGACCTTGGCACCCAACCACATTGCAGTGTTTCTTTTTCTGTGAGATTACCCAAGGCAAGCTCTTCTTTGGGAAATTGAGTCTTGCCAGGAACTCCCACTGATGCAACCAATCTCTTTCATCACAAGCTGCAAAGTTAAAAGCACACTCTCAGTTTTAAATGCAATAACAGTCCTCAGTCAGGCTCTGGAAAAGCTGCAGCTTTGTTACAGCAGATTCTCATTTAGGAAGTTAATGGCTACATTAAAAATTAAGCTAGTTCTAACTACTCTTCTTCTAAAGGGAGTTTCACTGGAAATCAGATATGGTCCTTCTTCCCTCAGTCGTTGCCACTTTTTTAGTAGTTGAATAGTAACACTTGTTTAATGTCCAATTCCCAAATATTTACATTTAGTAAGTGTGAAGATAGGTGGAAGACACAATGCAGAGGTTTTGGTTGAGTTTCCTCACCTCTTTTCTTCCTGTAGAGCAAATACAATATTGACTTTGTAGTTGCCTCCCAGTTCTGCTCCTAGGCACCGAACCCAGTGACAGGTGAGAGCAAGGCAAAATATCTGCTAAACAGCCAGTGCACACCCAGCTCTGACCATTTCCCGTGTCAAAAAGCCAGGTAACCATTACTCAGTGGTTTTGCACCAGACTAGGAATCTCTGCATTTTACAACCTCTCCTTCATGTGGACCTGAGGGAACCTGACAGATCTGAAAAATGAAGACCAGTACCACATTGCAAGAATCTGGTGAGGAAGGATGCTCAGTGTCCTCCCACCTGCCTGCAAACACGCCCTCAACTCTGACACACTTTGCTGGGCGGTGTCTCATGTATTCCTTCACCTTTTTAAGATTTGTGTGTGTAAATAACTGAATAATTCTTATATATATACATCTTTCATCATTGTAAAGAGGTTGCCATGTTCTGAAACTACCAGGGTGTACTAGATATAAAGTTCATCTGGTTCCTGGGGATGTTGTACAACCTAAGATCAACTAAATAAAATTACTGGGAAGACTGAGAACCAGTAAGAACTGCAATGTGTAGTGCTTTGTGTAACATCTCTTAACTGGAAGTATTTTCATGCAGGTTATTGCCAAAGATTCAGATTTTTTTTTCTTTCTGACTTTCAGAAGTTCCTTTATTTCCACAACACTACAGTTAACTATTTATTTGGAGGAACCTAGTTAACTGCTCTTTGTCTCTGTCAGTTTAAGCTGCTCAGTTTATGGTTGCCAAATATCTGAAGCATGAAATTTAATATATTTTCCTAACATTTGTTCCTCAAAATCAATAATCCTATAGATAATTTTCATTGTCTGCATAAATATCGAGTTCCTTTTTGTACCTTGTTGAGTTCTTGGCTTCCAAGAGTGATTCATGGCAAAGTCCAATTACAAGCTGAGTAAAAAAAGTATTGTTTTCTCAGGGCTGGATTTTATTCTTCATAATGGCATTGAGCTGAATTTGTCTTCTGATCCTGTTATGAGATAGTGAGAAAATAAGCTCCCTGTATCTTTGTTACTGGTACTCACTTTCAGGATTACCCTTTTTATAAAGGACAGGCTTATTATCCTCATTTAAGTGAGAGACGAGTTTCAGGGATAGATGGAGTGATTAGCAATTGAATCATACTTATGTTTCAGGCTAATATTCTCAGATTTTTCCTTCCTTAATATTTGCTTCTGTCACAACCAGCTTCAAGAAAGGTTTTCCATCTGCTTCCTGTGCCTCCCCAACCCTCCACACACTTTACCTGCTATAGTTAACCCTTTCTCTTCCAAGAACTATGCCTCTAAAGCCCAATAGAAAGAGTGGGAGGTCCCTATTGATTGCAAAATGCCTGTAATCAGGTGATGGGGAAGTGAGGTGTTAAAGGGAAAGTTTTCTTGATTATTTTTCTCTTCTGACTCAGCCTGGGAAGATGTGGCACCATTTCCAGAGTGTTTCAGTCTTTCTGAGAGAGGATTAGGATTTAGTTTTGCTGGTTCATGTAGAAAAATTATAATAAATAAGCTGACCTTTTCTCCTAAACCCAGGATTCTTATGGTGTGTGTTTATTTCCTTTAAGATTCTACTTAATGGGTTGTTGCCTTGAGTTGCAGGTTCTGTTTCCTACAAGATTTAACTTGCTTCATTTGTCTGCCTCCACGATACAGGACTTTAATGTTGAAATCACATCCCCTATAAGCCATTAGTCTAATCAATCCAGCTCTTGAGGAAGCTGGTAAATCAACAGTAATCTGAGCCCTGGGTTCCCTTCAAGGACCCTGTGTCAAAGGGCTTTGGCGTTCATGTCGTTCTGTGTAATGAGCTCTGCCCTGGAAGGACAGAGAAAATATGGCTTGATAGCTGCTGAATGTTTGAGATTCCTTCTCCTGAGCAGGACTGTGATCCTCCTGCATTTCAGTAAAATACTTACAAGCTAATTTAGTCAGTGTGTTGGTGGTGGTTAGATGTGGATGCTTGACCACTAAAAACTGAACTGGCAAGCTACATGCTCCTTTCTGCTTAAAGTCACTTAAGAGAAGGGGAAGTGATTATCTAGAGTGAGCTGTCAACCTTTATGCCAGCTTTCCTCCTGATATGATTTATAAAACAGCTAAGATAACCTCTGGGGGGGAGCTTTGCAATGGAAATAGCAAGTGATTTTTATTCTAATGAACATAACACTGTCACAAGTTTAAAGTTCAAATCTGAGGTACGAAGGTTGGGGGGAAAAAAAGAGGCCGTAAAATATGAATGTGACAGCATATGTGTTCCTTCCCTGCATAGTGTATGAAACAGGAGAAATAGGCAAACTTTATTTTTCTAATGAGGTTTAAAATATTTTTTCAGTCTTTATCAGGCAGAAGGTCCTCAATACCAGTTGTTTTTTGGTGGCTGAGGGTTTTTTTCCTTCACAAGCTTCCCGATTAAGATGAGGCATTTTTCTCATAGCACGTTGTGCTGTGCCCTTTGGTCCTTCAGCATTGCAAAATGCCCTGTCACAATTGGCACACAGTAAATAACCCTTGGTTGGCAGCTGTGGCCAACAGGCAGAAGGCTGAATGGACTACAGGAATTTAAACTGCTGGAGGAGGCTTGTCCTGACCAGCATTTAAAACCACCAAATGACAATTTATTGCAGAACTTATTTCTTCCCATTCTGTTAAAAAAAAAAACAAACAAAAGCGCATCAATTATTTGACAGCTTTCATTGCTATCTAGCTTACTTCAGAGGTGCTTTAAAAATAAAATCAAACCCTTTTCTAGAAACTGTTACATGCAAAACAAAACCAACAACAACTAATTATAAAGTTTATACATCAATGGCAGGTTAACCTACCCCTGAACTTACCCAGCATATTTCTTATGATGAGAGCTGTATGAATGCAATTTAGGCAGTGAACCATAATGTCTGCAGGCTTGCTGAGGCTGATAGCTTTTCACTTTCTAGTCAGTCTCAAGGCTGGAGTTGCACTACATCCTTGCTATCAGCCAAAGTAGAATCAGCTGAGTAAAAATGGAAAGTGAACTAAAACTTTAACAAAGCTCTAAAAATGCCTGAATTCTGTTTATTAGCCTTACTTCCTGAAGACATATCTCACCTTGAAACCTTGTATCAACAGGAAGCTCCCTTGTTGTGCCAGCTTTGGTTGGAAATGGAATGGTGGTGGCTCCTGGGATTCAGAATTTCCATGCTGATCTTTTCCTCGGTGGCCCAGCCATCCCCAGCCAGGTGGGGAAGGGGACAACAGGTGTGTGGCAAACTCCTGCTCAGAGGAAACCTGGAACTTTTCAGTGGGACATCAGTGGAATGATTATGAACTGGAAGAAGCAATATTGAATGTATCAGGAATTGAAAAAAAGTTCCTTCTGTTGGTTTGGTAAAGTTGCTGTGAGTTGTACAGAAGTGTTCACAGCCAGCAGGAATAGTGCAATAGCATGCCACTGCCATGCACTTGCTTGCTCTGGAGTCCTGCCCTGCTGAACTTCCATAACTAGCAGAAATATTAATTTGATCCCATTATTTCTCTTTCTAAGTGCAAGCTGTACACTTATAAAAAGGTACTGAGTAGCCTGAAGACACAAGGAGTTAAAAAAAGAGGAAGTATAGCTCTGCTTTCCATTGTGTCACATGGTTTCAGCTCACTTTTCTTAGTGGAAAATGGAACAGAGTCTAAACTGCTTTCAAAAAACCAAAAAACATTCTTGGGCAGCATTTTCTTAAGCTTTGTCTGTTTAAGTAACTAAGTGCTGGGACAGATGGTAGATAAAAGAAAATTAATCTCTAGGAAACCCCAAAATCCTCTTTGAATATTTGAAAAAGAAGAAAAAAACAGGGAAAATTAAGATATCTTTTCATACTCCAGCTGTTCCCAGATGATAGACACTATCACACCCTTGGGAACTTTGTATTTACTTTGGGAACCTGACTGCTTGAGCGACCTACCTGCCACTCAGGGAGAAGTAGCCAGGTGACAAGTATTCTGTCTCTCTGTGACAAAAAATTCACACTGAGTGGGGACAATGCAGCTCAATTTTCTTCCCCTCATTAATGTCTCCTGAGATATGGTCAGCACAGAGTCGGGTTAGGGAATACAAAAGCTCAGTATCAGCTTGTTAAAAAAAACCCAGGAAATCACTAGGAGTTTTTTCTTTCTTTTTCAGCGAAGTTCGAATTTCCAAAGGGGGAATAAAATCAGTAATTTCTGATACATCCAAAGCTTAGTATCACAAAAACTTTGAAGGTAATAAAAATAAGCAGCCTCTCTATTTTCCATTAGCAGGTGTCTGAGGCTTTGCTGAGACTCCTGCTGGCACAGAGAGATGCTAAATGCAGTATTTTGCCACCGTCACGGGGTGATTTATCTATGGAGTATAATTTTTTATGCAGCTGTTATACCTCAAGTGGTAAATAAGGCTTTGTCTGCACTCCAAAATTGTGCCACTTTAAATATACCGCTGTAATTAAAGTGCTACAACCCATTGGCTGTTGTTAGAGCCCTGTAAAACATCATTCTGTCATGTACTTGTCCCTGTACAGCAAGGGGAGCAGGGTGATTTTGTACTGTATTGCACACTGAAGCTTTTTATTGATGTTACAGTTACATCCAAAAGAAAAAAAAAAAAAAAGCAACTAAAATGTTATGCTGGGAGAGATCTTGAGTGTAGATAAAGTCTAAATCAGAAAGATTGTGAGCAGCTTCAGGTACAAGCTACATTTTTCTGTGGCCAGGGATAATGGTAGCACATTATAGGCTGCATTAAATACCATTAACAATGAAAAGAGTGTGGCAAAAACATTTCACCAAGACAGGAAAACACAAGGTTTGTGGCAGTAGCATCAGCAGCCTTACCAAGGAGCTCAGAAGGATTTCTTAGCATCCAATTCATGTGCAGAATTAAGACCATTTTATGTTTTCTATCAGCAGTCACATTGTCACCATGTTACAAAGTCACTCCTGAGAACTGAAGTCTGGGCTGTGGTAAAAAATTACCAAATATCTTGCAATACTTGGAGTACAGTGTTTGTTTTCTGATTTCAAATAAGCAGTGAAAAACAGTTCTTGCCAAGGGTTTTCAATAAGGATTGCAGCTGGGTAAAGTTTATTTTAATGTCCGATTCCAAAGAATCAGATTCACTTAAATAAACTGCCTTTTTGCAAGGCAGAGCAATTTAGAGACTATCTGAAATATTATATCTAGAAAATCTAGAATAAATATTAAATCTAGAATATCTAGAAAATTTCTGTGGGTTCTGTGGATTATCCTCCCAGCAAGACAAATATCAACATAATGTCCAGTATCATGACAGAAAGGCTTTAAATGCTGTGCCCCACATGTAAAGCCCATGGTCTGATTGTTGAATATTTTGAAAAGGTTTCTTTTTTTTTTTTTTCCCTCTCCCATGTAAAATTTGGAGTGGCTTTGATTTAACCTTATATAATTAGGGTCATTATTTAGGATCTTAGTTTTTCCTCTGATCTTATTTAGGATTCTTCATTTCTGTATTTGGCCCTGCTGTTAATTTGCAAGGGAGCCACAGTTTCTCTGTACCATAACTGACCCATCTCTAGCGTGGCAAACAACATTCCTTGCCTATCTGACAGAAACGTGCCAGACTTAATTAGCAGCAGACAATGTTTTCAGAAGTGGCTGGTTAGAGACATCCTGTGAAAACTGACGCTCTTCAAGACTATCAGGTTGAGCCTCTGGATACACATTCACACTGAAAAGTCACAAATGACTTGGAAAACAGTTGGTGCACTCATAAGATGAATTTTAAACACATTACTGCACATCACAGCAAATATATTAATGGTTACTTTCATGCACGTATTTTGAAACCTAATTCTTTCCCTTATTCAATGCCAAAGACTTGAACTCCTGCCTACTCTTGGTTGCTGTGTTCCATTTTGTCTAGCAGAGAAGGGCAAACTCTGCCCATCCCACCTGCAAAATCCAGAGGTGGAAAACACTGTGGACCATGAGAAGAAACAATTTTAAAACTTCAAATTTAAGCTTAGATCTGCTCAGGATTTTACAGCTCCATCAGGATTTTACAACTCCATGAAAGTGTGCTTGTGTGACTGCCAAAATCCTTCACTGTGAAAAATATGTATTGTGATTTCTTCACCAAACTGGAGGCAGCAGCCACTCGCACAGCACACACAGGTGCTGTACAGCTGTTCATGATGGATCTCCTGCTTGCTGGCCTGATTTCCACTGGTGTTAACTCAGCACAACACTGAAAACCTCTCTGGATGATTAGAAAACATTCCTCTGAAGGATGTGAACAAACATGAGCTACGAGCACTGTGCTGGAGATTATCTTATAAATGTAACATCTCTGCAGTGGGACAATATAACTCTGCTATTTTTTTTCTCCTGACAGCTGCCTGGATTTTAACAGTTAGTTGCAATCACATTAAATGTCTCCCTGCCATTTTTTTTTTTAGCAGGAAGCATGATTCTTTTCTCTTGGAAGGAGCCAGACCAATTTGTGTGCTCTGTCATCCAAAAGTAACTGTAAGAACTGATCTGAATTCAGTGTTTATTTTCAGGTAGTGCAGTGTGATAATCTGAGACATAAACTCATTGAAAGTCTTCCATGGAATGGGAACTTGAAATTGTGAAAAGACACTGGAACCAAAGGTGTCTTTCTCATCCCTTGGAACACTTGCCAAACTTTTTTTCTGTTAAAACTTGAGGTCTTCTCTCTGAAATTGATGCCCACTGTTACACATGGAAAAAGGCAAATATTTTGGTGATGTGGCTGTAGCACTGTGAAACCCTGTAGCCCATGGGATCCCCTTGTGTATCACTTGGCATGTAGGCTTCTCCTCCACCATTCCAGCTCAGCCAGGAAGCTGGGGGAGGAAATTAGGCTGTCCTTGTGTTTTTCTTTTCCTGTCAGATCCTAGTGTGATAGCCAAAACTTGGTTTGCATTCCTCCACCTTCATCTCTTCTGCCACAAATGCAATTACTTGATGTTTGTCTCACTAAGAGATTTCATGTCTAAGGTCTTCAAAAAGTCTGTCAAGGAGAAAGCAATAGGGAGAAAAGCTGAGAAACTCAAATGTAGGTTTAGGTCAATGTGCATTATGAAAGTGACTAAACTATTGATGTACAAACACATGCATCTAACTGTAAAATGTGAGCACCTAATGACAAATTTATTTTTCTATTATTCCCTTTCTTTCTTTTTGAGTTTAGGCTTTCTTCCTGTAACAGTATCAATTATTTTTCAGCAGTGTCTTGCATCCCATTCTTTCTCATCTCTTTTTCAGTACCACCCTTTTCTCTGCTAAATCATCAAAGATATTTTTGTTCTTTTATTGTGGCAGAGTCTGTAAACACGACCTTAGAAAGAGAATTTCTAAGTGCAAGCATTTGTGATGCATTTGCACTAAAAGCTTTGAATTTCTATCTTTGATAAAGCTATTTGGTCTGATTATATTGTTTTGGAACCACACATTCAGGTGCACCTCTCTAAAAAAAAAAAAAAGAATTTTTCAAAATGTAGTATATTTCATGTCTCAAAATGGAGGAGGATTATTTTTAAACTCACTGTATTCCATGTAAACAATTGCATTTCTGTCCTGAAACTCACACACCAGCACTTAAACTGAAATTTAAAGTCCAGTGTTTAAAAAAACAATAACTCCAAATCTTAAAGATGTATCAAATATAAATAAAGGTAATAATTTTTCTAGTTCTATTTCTCTTAAATTGCTTCCATGCTTTCAAAACTGCCTGGGCAGATGTTGCAGGTATCTCTTGTATTGAACATGACAAATATTCAGTGTGAGCACTGAATAGCAGGTGGAAGAGCCACTGATGGCTGTAAGTGTGATTTTTAAGTGGAAATTGAAAACAGCATTTCCAAATACAAATTCAGACCTCATAGACTGCAATCCAAGTGGGAGTAACTGTGCTTTGGGAAATTCAGTGATGTCTTTAAAGAGCCAAATGCAGTTAGCAAAAGGTGTATTCACATCATCAAACAGCAGAGGCCCAGAGGTGCAGCCAGCTATAAAGTTATGTGCTGTTATCAGTGTTTGAGGCATGGGAAAACCTCCCCTTCCTTCATAAACCTCTGCAGCTGAAAGTATCCAGCACCCACCCCTTCCATCAGGGAAAAGGATTGTGCCAGCCTTCTGTCATCTGTATTGGTCCAAACCAGCCAGGTTTAACAGGAAATGGAGTTGAAAAAGTTAATCTGGTGTATTTCAGTTGAAGCTAATTTTGTACCAGTTCTGCTGCACCTATCCTATATTAGGAGGGTAACTTCAGTTTCGCTCATTTTAGGCAAATTGCTGTCAATAAAGGAAATTGCACCTGGAAGTATCACCTCCCTTTACCTGCTGACCATGCTGACGCCTGTCATGAAGACCAAAAACTCGATCAAAAATCAGTTTTAATGAGAAAATATTGGCCATTACAAGAGAAACATTTTAAATTCTGCCAGTTTCTCCCTCAACCAAGCCACACAGGGCACTATAGGCAGGGTCTGGAGTGACTCACACAGTTCTCAGCTTGTGGACTTTGAAGTTTGCAGATGGATAAATAAAATTATGTTACCCTTCTTTCTGTACTAGCTTACAAGGCAGAAATGTGTATGAACATACAAGGGAAATAGAAAAGGTCTCAAGAGGACTGTCTGAAACTTCCTGCCATGAACTTTTATGTGGTCATCTGTGTGATTTTATATGGCAGACAATCTGGGGTTCATACGACCATTGGCACATCCCATGCAAATTTGTGAGATTCCAGATATTATTTTGTGGATAAAACAAAAAACTTTGAGTACTTATTTCAATACTTTTCCCTTTGTAAAAGGATGCTGTGCTGGGTCCAGCATTCAGCTCTCATTTTCTACTGTTCTTGGGCCAAAACTGTACTTTTCTCAGACAGTGCTTTCTCTCTCCTGTCTCTTGAAAAATTTCTCTTCTATAGACTTAATTAACTATTCATTGACATGGAGCCTTGCATTTGCCTCTTCCCAAATTCCAGGAGAGCAGCCCTAATCTCTAGGTTAAGAAAATCAGCTCCCATACAGCTCACAAAGCTTGACACCATGTGAAGCTCCAGCAGGAGTGATTAAAGGACTACCTGGGCACTGCAGTGCTTGGAAATCTCTCCACTGAGGTGGGAGATCTGCTGTCAATCCCCTGCTCTGATGCTGACACCTTTTCCTGGCTTCTCTGAAACAATTTCTGCTGGATCAGGGATGAATTTAGAGCAGAAACTCCACCACCACACAGCACTTATAGATGTATTTTAGAATACTAACCACAGTCTACTAAATGGACTTGAATATAAATGGACTGTCACTATGGGAGAATAGTTGAAATCATCTTGGATGTACAGATAATATTGTCTCAGCTGTGAACTCTGCTTTAGAATCTCATTTCAGCCTCTACCTAAAAATCTATATGTCAAAAGAAAATATCCTGGGTGCCATCTACAAACTATAACATGACACAAAAAAGCCATCTTTCTATATGATAGAGCTACTTCTAATTTTCCCATTAGAACAAACGACACCATAAAGAATATCTGCCAACAACATGATATAAAACCACACCATGCATCATGAAAAATAATTGCAATTCAATTACTCCTGAATTATAAAACCGTCAGCTAGGTGCAATAAAGACAAAAGCCTTACTACATATGATAAACTGCTTAGCATAGATAATTATATATGTTTGAACAAAATCCCCAAAATAAACCATGTACGGTTTGAAGGAACAGGGTAATCATGCCAAAATAATTCTCATTTATAGTAAAGGTTTGAGAATCAGCAATTTTAGAAACATCTCCCTGAAAAAAAAAAATAATCAAAATAAATTAGCACTCGTAGACTGTAAAGTAAGTTTCTCACTCAGCAAGGTCATGCCCTGCAACTGGGCAAGAAACTTTTTTCTTTTCTCATCTTGCTTAGGGTCTACTTTGCCAAAGTATTTAGTGTTGCTGCTCAACATCACAGAATGTTGAGGTTGGAAGGAACCTCTGGCAATTTTCTACTCTACCCCCCCTGCTCAGAGCAGAGTCACCTGCAGCAGCTGGATTAGCACTGTCTCCAGTCAGGTTTTTAATATCTTCAGGAATGCAGATTCTGCTTCATCCTGACTGGGTAACCTCTTTCAGTATTTGACAACCTCACAAGTTTTTAGTTATTCCTAAATTGAGTTCCTTCTGTTTCATTTTGTGCCCGTTGCCTCTTGTCCTGTCACTGGGCAGCACTGAGGAGAGCCTGTCTCTGCCCTCTTTGCACCTTCCCTTCAAGTAATTTTATACATTAATAAGAACCCTCTGAGCCTTCTCTTCCTCAGGCTGAGCAGTACCAGCTCTCCCAGCCTCTGGTCATGTGAGGGATGCTTCATTCCCCTCAGCACCTTCATGGCCCTTCACTGGACTCACTCCAGTGTGTTCACGTCCTGTACATTCTTGTCCTGCTTCAGGTGCCATGGAAAAAGCCATGGAATTCCTGCTTCTTGTCAGTTCTGTGCTTTTGCCACACTCCCTGCTTAAATAAGAAAGAAAGAGGGACAAAAATTACACTGGGTGGAAAGTGGGATTCAGGGAGAAGGCTTTTGCAGGACAAGCAGAGAAAATAAAGGTTATAGCAGTGAGGTGTCCTGTCTACTCACTCCACCAGCACCTCTTGGGAGAGGGATTTGGTTCTCTTTCTTGGTCTGCTGCATTTCAGCAGAATAAAGAAAATGGCTTTCTGACACTATTTTTGATTATTACTATGTTAGGCAAAAAGCAAATATACTTCTTAAAATACAGCTTTTCCATAAATTTAAAGTCTCAACTTGATCTTGCACTTTCACAGACAAAAGTAGCCATGGAAAAAGACTGGCATAACATCCCTCCTGCAGCAAGGCAGAACTGGGTGAGGTTGCCAGTTAACATCTGGCTAAAGTGTTGAAACTTTTGCAGAAATACTCACCAAAAGGAGAATAAAATTACTCAAAGTTGATGTGGTACCATAGTTCCAGAACTTCTCTGAGAATTTCTCATCTAATCAGTAATTTTAAGAACTGGTTCTTTCATAGATACCATTTTCCAACCTTTAAAGTGTCCTTTTAAAAAAATTGAGAGATCTTTATAAAATATAAAACAATTTTATTTTTAGTAGATTTGCTAACATAACAGATTTCAAAAATTGTCTTTCTCAAACTCATGATGACTACATTTCAGTTTCTTAATTGACCTTTTACATGCTTTACAAGCACTTGGGGTTTGCAGTATTCATTCTTCTGGTATGTAGTCAGACAAATACTAGGCAGCATTTTCACTGATGCAGATGAAGTTTCTCAGAAGCATCAGATATGGGTTTGAAATTCTGGGAACTCCAAAAGAAGCACTGCCATATTCTGTCACAGTTCTCTCTCAGGCCCAGAGTACTCTGAGACTCCAGTGACAGGCAGTGCAGAAATCACTGAAGTTGTTGTCTCAGGTAACAATTTCAACAAAAGAAGTTTCATTATTCACCTGGGAAATAGGAAATGTAAGGAATAGGAATTAACACATTGTCCAATGTGACACCTAAAGAGGAAAGAAAAGGGACCAAAACAAAAAAAAGAACAAAAAATTAATAGAAAAAGACAAAGTTCACTCTAGAAGCTAAATTGTTATTATTTTTTTTTTTTTAACTATGAACCTTTTGCTCTGAATTTTTTCCGTGTTTTAAATTTTAGTCCTCAAGCCAGTGGTCATTGAGCAGGCTTCTCAAACCATGCAAGTTAATGGGAATCCTGGTGCTAACTAGATTTGACCCACATAATGTTTTATTTACAAGTATCAAAATTCTTGTGTTGCATTGTCAGCTTTGTCCATATCTATTATGTTTCCACCCCAGATATTTAACAGGGACCACAGCCACTGCTATGATGATGGGTAACACCTCTCACATGCTCTTTAAAAGAGTAAGAGTAAAGCTGAATTAAATTTACTAAAAAATTAGAGAAATTGACCTTTCTAGAACACAAACAGAGGTCTAAAGCCACTATTACCTTTTAGCTAGAAAAATTGTTGTGCTGGACACTGAAGTTCTGCCTTTTCAATTTCAGTAAATTACCTCTACCATAAAAAGACTGACAATTATTATCCCTTGTCAGAGAATATTAGTAGAAAATTCCAGTTCCAACCTGAGCAGCTTAATTCATTTGCCTAATGTTAATGTGTAGGTTCTAGTATAAGAAGAAGTAACCTTTAGCCTGGGTGGTAGGGCACCAAAGAGCAACTCTTTTATTAACAGTCAGACCTCTTGTGGGCTGACACCACCATGTGAGAAATAAGTATTTTTATAAACCTCTCTCCAAGATGTGACTGCCACATTTTCAGATCTTTAAAGAAGATTTGTTTAAAAAACACACAAAGCCCTTATTGGCAGACAGAAGTATTGCCAGAAGGGCTGGGTTTTGAAATAGCACTTATTTTATGTGTCCAGTTTCTAGGATCTTCAGTATATATATAAAGATCTACATATGTTACTGCAAATAGTAGAGGTTTTTCATCAGGCTTTATGCAGTTTTATTACCTTGGGTAAGAATAAGCCAACTGAATGCCAGATGATTCAACTAGAATTCACTAGAAAACATGTCAAGTAAATAGACTGACCACCTATAACTGCTGCAGAAGTGATTAAAAAAGTAAATCAATAAAGATCCTATTGTTACATGAAGCTGTACATTCTCTTAGCATTGCACATGTTAATCATGTACTGATTGATCTGGGACTATCAGCACCACACCCTTATTGATCACATGCAAAGGCAATTCAAAAGTAATAATGAAAATCACCCGATTCCTGCTTTCTAGGGCATTTATAAGGCTCGGTCAATGATGCCCTCTTCCCAGCTTGTAACCCCAAATTTGGGTAAATGAAACCACATGAGGACTAAGAGCCATCCCAGCTAGGAGCCCTGCTCTCTGTGCTGGTTCCCATGATGTGATTCACTGTGAGCTGCTAGCACCCATGAGAACAGGTAAACCTGGCACTCTGAAGGAAAATGGAGTGTTTTACATTCAAATGTCTATTGGAGCAGGAGTTTATTTGTCCTTATGTTTTCTATCTGATGTTAAAATACATTTGTATTTGCTTAAAGAAAATACAGTTGAATTTGCTTAAAGAAAAAGGAAAAATTATTTTATTTATGAGCAGTTAGATAAAACATGAAGATGTTCTGTTCATCAACAGGAGATATATGCACCTCCAAGTTAAAATACTTTTCTCTGTCCTGTGTTGATTTGAGATTGGCTTCTTTAGGCTTTGATGAATAAGCTGAGCTATACTTTTGACTTCTCTGATTGGTTTGCTCAAAGAGGGTCACTTTAGCTATCACGGATCAGAAAACAGAGGTAGTTCTTGGCATGTTACAAGTCACAGCTGTTTTCATCCCCAGCTGAATGTCCCTGAAAACTATGAGGTTTTTGCTGTCTGAGCTCTTGCTTCAGACTTGTAATAGGTTCAAAATATATTTAATTTTAGGGAACAACCTATTACTACTGAGATTTAACCTTCAGAGTTTTTAGGCTTTATATTTGAGTCAAGGTTGTGGTTTTTTTTGTTTTTTGGTTTTTTTTTGTAATCTTGGAATCTTTATCCATAATGTTTATATACTATTGTGCTTCTATTTTGTGGTGTAGTAGTTCTCATATTCTAAATAGATCTGAAGAGGCCAAATTTGAGTAGTTATAAGGACAGATAGAAGCCAACAGCTGAACCCATGTCTCAAAAAATGCTATCAGAAACACTGAGAGCTCTGTTCAGAGAAGCTGACCTGTTTTTCCTCTTCCTTGTCATTTGTGCATGCATTTAAATTTGCACAAGACAGATGTGGGATGCTTCCAGTGGTAGGTGGGAGCATTTTGATCAGGTGTTAGTGATCTTAATAAGCTCCACAAAATGGAGAATCTGACTTGGGAAATCAGCAGACTTTGCTGTGAATAAAGTAGCAAGAACATTATGAAGTACTGTGAGTTTGGCTCTCCCTAATTCCTTTTCAAGGCTGTAATAGCTTTTGTTTGATATGAAAGAAAACGTAAAACATTGCCTGTGCCCCTGCCCCTTCTGGTGCATTGTTGCTACAGGGCATAATCTGCCTCAAGAAACAGTTTTGGGCTAGGCTGCTTCTAGGTTCCTCTTTTATCTTTTGATAAAAAATTCAACTTACTTTATTTTAAAATTTGTTTTTCTAACTTAAATCTAGTAGCATTGCTTATGTTTATAATTACCTTTATCTGAATTTCAACCAGAAATAGAAAGAAATAGCACAATCATTTGATAATGTTAACCTTAAAAAAATCCCTGTCTTTATCTACTTGCTGTTTTTCATTTGTTGCCTAATTAAAGAATTGGATGGTTTTAACCAAATTATTTTCTCAATCTGTTATTTGAATTCTGCTGAAAATGTTAGCTTTCATGTGTGTTTAAACCTTTATCTTGAACATACAGATTGAGTTTAGCATACAATATTGGATTCACATAATTTAATAGGTAATACAATTCTGGGGAAAAATCTTGCTCACCCCCAAGTGAACTAATTAAATAAACTACTTAACTTCCAAGAGTTGCTATATTCAGAAGCTGAAATGTTCATATAGTTCTTTGATTTTTTGGGGGGAGGGTTTTTTTTGGTTTTTTGGTTTTTTACAAAATATTCTTTGATCCTATAGGTAATATCTCAAAAGTGACAGGTGCCCTAAGAAATTGTAGTAGCAGAGTGTGGAATTCAAAGCGAGACTCTTACCAGTCTGCTAATGACAGTGGAGGAGCACAGAGGTATACCTGTGACTCAAGCTGATCTACTCAAAAAAAAAATAAAAAACAAAAAAAAGAAGACAGGCATGCCTGATGCAGACAGAAGAGACACGCAGGAGAAGGGATTTCTGAACCACATGGCTGACAAGGAGCAACGACCTGGGAGAAGCAGCCGTGCTGGGAAGCTGCCTGAAGCTGAGAAGAGGCTCCACGAGGCCGTCTGCGTGCTGCTGGTGGAGCTGTGCGAGAGGTTCACGTTCTTCGGCATCGTGTGCAACATGATCCTCTTCTGCACCGCCAAGCTCGGCCTCCGCAGCCACCAGGCAGCCATGGTCAACATGTGCTTCGTGGGCACCTCCACGCTGACCCCCGTGCTGGTGGGCTGGCTGGCAGAGTACCTGCTGGGGAGGACCAAGCTGGTGTGCATCTGCATGTTCCTGCACTTCCTAGGTGGGTGACAGCCCGGCGACCGCGTCCTGTTTTGCTGGTTCTCTTGCAGAACCAGGAAACTGCCGCTCTTGAGCGTGGTGTTTGGCATCTGTTTTTCCCCAGCCTCCTCTAACAGCTGGTTACTTAGTTCCTCCTCTGCAGAATGCACTGCAGTGTTTTCACCTTTGCAGCTTTCAGCAAGGCAAAGCAGTGTTTGTGTGTGCATCTTGCGTAGCTGGTGCACAAACTTGGCTCCTCTGAAGTGGGTCAGCTGCTGGCAGCATGGATGCTCAACTCTTAAAATTGGTCCCTAAGGTTAGTAGTGTTTGGCACAAATGCCAGGCTTCAGTCAGAGAGAGAATTTAGGAACTGCTTCCCTGCTGTTAGGAGTAAGATTATATGTAAAGGTACAAAGGAGTTTTGTATTTGGACAAGAGGAAAAGTATTTAAGAGCACACCAGTATAAACAAACTTTGCCTTAAGTATCCTAACACCTGCACTGAGGGCCTGCCTTCTGCTGACACGTTCCAAGTCTTCCCTGGATATTATTTTGAGCACTTTTTACAAAAAAAAAAGCATTGCTCAAACAAAATCCACCTGTTCTGCAGCAGGTAGGGCATCCCCCATGCATTATTTTGGCCTCCTACTGTAGGGCATCTCCCAGCACAACCTGCTGGTTACTCTGTCAAATTAAACCAAGTTGATAGAAATGCTTCTTGCTTGAGCCAGTTGTTGAGCAAGTCTGATTTCTACAATAGCCAGCCACATTGAAATTTAGACATGCAACAAAGCAAGTAAAAAATCAGAGGCATTCCTGAAATGTTCTTGAGCTGGTTGCAAAACCAGTATTCAAGCAGTCTGGAAAAATGTTTGCTGTTGTATTCCACTGTTTCTCCCCTGGTATTCTGGTTTAAATCTTTCTGCCACTTGTCCTTTCAGTGCATTTCTTACAGTAGAAGATTGGAGACACAAACACAATTTGATGCATTTGGGTATTGTTTTAACTAGAACATTTCTTCCTTTGGAGACAAATCATTAGACATTCCTGATATATTAAAGTTTGTTGCACAGTCATAGTAGTGGCTAATACTGGTGTTGTTGAAACACCAATATATTTTAAGCTTAGTGTCCATTAAAACTTGAAAAATCTACATCTGACTAAATCTGAAA
Organism: Urocynchramus pylzowi; assembly: GCA_013397555.1. NCBI lineage: Eukaryota > Metazoa > Chordata > Aves > Passeriformes > Fringillidae > Urocynchramus > Urocynchramus pylzowi. The sequence goes on from VZRH01005248.1 coordinate 285,667, forward strand.
GACTTGCTTTGCAGACTAGAAGAGGCAAATGCAATTCGTGGTAGGGCTTCTACAGTTAGATTTTCTGAAAATCATATTTTCTATGAAACTGCTACAGAAAAAAAGAATGTTTTCCACAAAAGTTTTGAGAACTTATTTCCTAAATAATGATTCCTATTAAAATTCTGTGATTTTAAAAGAAAAAAAAAACAAAACCTGTGCTCCACTGTGGAATGTTTTGTGGGTTTTTTTGGTTAATTGGTGGTTTAGTTGATAGAAGTACCTGAATCCTTGCAAGCACTTCAGAGGAGGTTTGGTTTCTCAGAGGTCCATAGTGGTATTGCTTTACATAGCAACTCCAAAAATTTTCTGCCTCTCTACAGAATTGTGCCTCTCCCTCTTTACAGTTTTCTGTTGTTTATCTTTGATTTTCCATCTGTCTTTTCATACCTGCATAAAGCACACCTGCTGTAAAAAATACAAGTCTTATTAACCTGGTTCTAATTCCTTTCCAAAGACAATTTTCTGTCCATTCCAGGCACAGCACTGTTACCTGTGGTGTCATTCCCCTTTGAAGATGTTCACATGGACAGACGACACATTCTCCTCACCCTGCCCAAAAGGGAGCAGAAAATCGTGTTCTGCTTTGCACTCCTCACAGCCAGCCTGGGAATAGGAGGCATAAGAGCCATTGTGTGCCCACTGAGTGCCTACAGCCTCGAGGACTGTGGGCCAAAGGAGCTGCTTTCATTTTTCAACTGGTTGGTAATTTAATGGTGACTAAATTTAGGGAGTGATAGAGCATTGCCTTGAAATGTGCGGCTGAAATTCAAAGCTTCTGTGGAGGATGGGTTTCACATTTTGTTTTTAATGGAAAAACTTTGAGATTTTGGAAGAGTTTCCAAGAGTTAAAACTCTTCCTTTTTCCTTTTGCTCGTAGATGATGATCTATTTTGGCCACCTACAGAAGTGCTCAGCCAAAGTTTTCAGGATAAACAATTTGCCCAAATACTCAAAAGACTTGCTAACATTTTTGCTGTTGGAACAACATACTCCATTTAGTATACTGCCTTTAACGTGGTTATGCCTTTAGGATATCTTGCTGTTGCTCCCTGTAAGTGGCAGAATTCAATGATATGTTGGTATTTACATCAGTGTAAATTTTTAGCAGGGACAGGCAGCAGTACTCTGCTGGTTTGCTGGAAGTCAGGATTGTGAGTTGTCTCAAACTAAACTCAGTGGTAGGGATCTGCTGTATTATTTCAGCTTTGTTGCTGAGAAGTTCTGGCATCTGGTAAACCACTTAGCATTTGTATTTTGGTTGATTTTTTTTTTTCATTCTTTAGGAATAATTGTTCTTAAAATGGTTCTTTAAAATAAGGGTTTGGATTACCTTTTTTGGTATTAGTTATTTCTCCATGCATCAGGGAGGTAATTTTTGATGATTTGTTTGCCCTTATGTGCCCCTTTGGTAGCTCTATACAGAGTGTTTTATTTTCTGGTTAAACCATGCAGTGAGGAAGTTGCAGTGGGACTCTCTCCATATTCCTGCTTCAAGGCAGGGTGAAAGAAAGCCCTAAACTGCCCCCTTCTTTCTCCTTTACATGCATGGTTATTAAAATAAAAACTGAGCACATTAGCATATTAACAATGCAATGCTGAGGAATCAATGAAGATCTTGGTGAATCAGATCTCTCCTCCTTTGGGGATGGCTTTCCTGGCTATTCTTTTTTCCTCCAATTATGTTAATATCAAGGAGTTTTGAATTAAATCCAAACTTCAGTGAATAAAGTAGCTTTACCAAAGGTGGATGAGACTCTTTAGTTCCATAGAGCAGATTCTGCCTCCTTGACTTGCCCATAGGAGAGAAGAGGGGGAAAAAAAAATTCCTTCCTTTTTACTCTATTCTGAGTTTTAATCCTTAATTAGCAACATCATTTTGATTAAATAAGACTCTGGGGGATTAAGACTGGAGAGCAATCAGTTGTTCTGAAGGATAGCTCTGGAGAGTTTATTGTACTGTGGTCTTAGCCATTCAGAATTGTGTTTAATCAAAGTGACATTTCTCAGTGTTGATTACAAAGGAGATATAATGCGAATAAAAAGTTCCTTGGGGGAATTCAAATGGGTCAGTTCTTGGAACTTTGGAAATATCAAGAAAGGCACATGTGCGATTCAAAAAAAATTTAATTTTTGCACTGGCACCCAAGAAGGGGCTCTGGAATGCAATCTCAAAATTTAGAAAAATGGGGGGTTCATTCTAAGCATTTTTTATCTCATTAAACCCCTCAGAAAACAATCACTTTTTCTTGGTAGCCTATTCTCTCTTAGTGGGTGCTTGTCATGGGACTGAATTTTAAAATTATATAAAGTGGGATGGCATATTCTTGATAAGTTTGAGTCTGGTCTTAGCCAAGTTCCCAGTGAAAAATCAGAATTACTGAATTAAAGATTGAGTTAAAAGTCCTGGTAGTTACCTGTTTTCTAATTCAATCCTTCAAGAAGATTTCCTGGCACATCTTATAGCTTGGTTCTAAGCTGCAATATGTACTGTGGCTCTGACCTTATAAATAAATAGAATATACCAATCCTAAGTGAAGAGGAAACTTGGATTCTTGTTGGATTAAATTTTTCTAGGGCCTTCTGCATTTCCAGGGTTAAGGTTATGGACTGGCTCTGTTTTGCAGTGGGAGAAGGATGTTCTGTCTGTGGGGGCAGAGAATGAGAGTAAAGGGTGCAGTGAGAATGAGCAGAGCTGTATCTTGTCTTACAGACTTGCTGAGAATGTGGGACCAATGGTGTTTTCCACCTTCACTCTCCCTGTTTCGTTTCCTCATATTGCAGATCAATTTCTGCCATTTTCCTCAATCCACTTTACTTTGACTTTTTAAAAACTTTTTCTACCTCTTTGGGATTTTTTTCCCCCATTTTGTTTTTGCAGAGAACTCCATAGTGATTCTGAGAAAACTGACTTCCTCCTACAAAGATGTATAAACATAAACAATACTTTTCAATAAGAATCACCTGGTTGTTACTACTTTAAAGTTTTCACCACAAATGCATTTCTATAAAATGTTTTAAGAAGAGTATTAGGTTTATATGGGCTTGTAGCATTTAAGCTTGTATCTGCACTGCATTCTTGAAGTGAACCTCTCAAGTTGGCTTTTGGTTCTCATTGTGAAGAGGCCTCAGAGTGCTGAAGTTTCAGGAAGGATCTCTTCCCTGCAAAACTTGACAGGATATTCAGCTTCATGTATCTAACTAATCTGCCATGCCCTGATGTGAGCTCTGTGTGACTCTTTATGTAATAAAGGCCTGAATACTGTTCTGCTGCTGTCAGTGCAATATGAGCACAGCCCAGAATTCTGGTATGGCTGTTAGGGTTAGTTCATCTTTCTTGTTTTGGCCATTGAGATTGCTGAACACATTGGTTGGGGTTTTTTTCTTCTCAATTTTGTAAGAGGAACTTTACATTTCTGTCATAAAGTATGTTGCTATGCAGCAGTGAAAAATGAAAGTGCTCTTCTGTTTTTCCTGCTCTTTAGGGTTTTCTTTGGATGCTCCTATTTCCAGACAACACTCATAAAGTCATGAAGAATGTCAGGACTTTGGGTAGCTCAGGCACAACTCTATAGAAAGTTTGGAAAACAGCCACTGAAGCTTCTGATTTAATAATTGTCAGTTAAGAATTGATTCAAAACTTTTACACAAGTTCTAGCCAAATGAGTCATGTAATTATATTTTTTTAAAAGCTTTAGTTGAATGGGTCAATATTTTTATGTACAAAATCCCTCCAACTGTATCATCATCAAGCAACATAATTCCAAATCTTTTGTCACTGAGAAGATAATTCTAGATTCATTAGCCCAAATACTCAAGTTCAAACAGCATGCATGATGCAGAAGTGGCACTGAACAAGAAAATGAGCTTTTCTTCTTCCAGTAATATGCATTAAGCTTTATAATTGTGCATTTCACCTTTAAATGAAACCATTTTGCTATGGCTCCAGCAAAGGCAGAGGAATCTCTTCTTGCAGTTTCTTCCAGACTGTAATCTTTGGCACACTGGGACAGTACTGCTCAATAATTGTGCTCTTTTCAGGGGTTCCAAACTGCAGCAGGCCTGTCACTAGTGGTATGCCATCTGCTTCCAGGAGTGTGTGATTTATCCTTTGGGTGTCTTCTGTGATTAGGAGGGTCTCAGTGCTTACTTGGGAAGCACCTCTACTAAAAATTACAGTCTCAGAGAAAATTGTGTTGGGGAAAGTCCTTATCAAGATATTCCAGAAGCCAACAAAAATTCAAGCTGAGCCTTGCAACTAATAACTGATAAATCAAATTTTAATATTTCTTGCATTTTTTTAACATTTGATATTCCTTAACCAAAGGGTGGTGGCATTAAGACATCTCTCTCTTAATCTTGAGGCATATGATTGGATGATACTTCATAGGCAAAACTTGTTACCAGATATTAAATGTGTAAATGGTAAATGTTGATGTATTTAATTAATGTCACCCACAAGAATATTTCCAGTACCAGACTGATAATTTGTTCAGCTCTGCTGCCTTAGTACACTTACTTTAATCATATACCTCTTTGAGCTGAGACATTTGAGTGAAAATCTGTTTTAATTGCTGTGCTAATGTGTGCATGGTACTGATGCTGTCCATGATTACTATACTTAACCATGCCTTTAATTGGATGTTTTAATCTTCTGTAAAGGCTTTTATATTATTCAGCCTCTCCACTTTTTGCTCTCCTGTCTCTGTGTTCCAGGTTTCATTGGCTGGTTAACTTGAATTCAGCAGTGGTCTTTGTCAGCATTTCTTACATCCAGCAGTCCGTGGCCAGGAACCTTGGCTTTCTTATCCCATTTGTGTCTGGGCTTATGGCTATGATCACAATCCACATGGTTCGGGGGGAAATGATTTACAAACCCAAATCAGGTAAGAGGCAACTCTGTCTTGGGAAACATCTTTAGATTTAAACATCTTTTAGATTACTTTCACAGAAGAAATCGGTTTGTATATCTAAACTATTTCTTCTATAGCTCTGCCCTGTTTGGTAGTAGATCCTTGGGTTTTAGCCCTCCAAAATCTGCATGTGAGAAATTCTATCTGTCCTCTGGAGATTCTGGGTAGGCTGTAAAAGTGGGAAGCAGTCTCTGGTAAACTCATGTTTGTTTTCTGTCATGTCAGGGCATGAGTCACAGCCTTTGCCTGTGCAGGAAGAGGTGTAATGTGCCAGCTGCTGGTGGAATTGATCTTGTCATGTTTTGTTCATCCTTTTGTCTGCCCAACCCCTTCCATTCCAATGGAAAGGAGAGGGCCATGACCATCTTGGAGACCAAGATGTCATCTTGGAGACCAGGTCAGATGAGCCAGGAGACAGCCATGCTGCTGCTTTATTGATTGTCTGCTGGGCTCACATGGGCCACTCAGTGCATCTTCTGATTTCAAACCTGACTGGTTCAAAACCTACCACATTACTGCTTCTTATTCCATTTTTGTGTATGTCCAATCTCCAGTGTAGGGCAAAGCAAAATAACATTTCTCTAACTTAAAACATCTCATTACAAGCTCTGCCAATTAATTGAGCTAATACCAAATTTCCTGTTATCTTTTATTTACTTCTGAAACTAACTCTACTTGGAGAAGAGCCCCAGGTCCCACTTGTTTTGTGATTGGCTTCTTAGTCAACTCACTCTGGAATTCTGCACTTTTTTTTTTTCTTTTAGTCTTCAGATTTGCTCTTAAAATAATTTAGGTCTTAAACTTAAACATCACTTACAATGAGTGGTGAGAATAGTTGTCAAGTACAGTCCTACAGAACAATAAAAGCTCTACCAACTCTGTTTTCAGGTTTTGATATGCTATTTCAGATTTTATTTTATAGTGACAACATTCTGCAGGTTAATTCCACACAGCCAGGGAGTTTTAAATATTAGTATATCTAATAAAATGCCCTTACTTAGTACTTTAAAGCAAGTGCTCCCAGTAGGTGTCAATGGATATTTCTAGAAAATAAGTTCCATATCAGTGATAGTAGGGAGACATTTTCATTCTGCAATCTTAATTTATTTTGGGTTTTGGAAAGTATTTATTTATAGATACTCAACTTATTGTAGTGCTTCAGCACTCAGAAAAACATAGAAGTGCCACAACCCCCATTTGTATGGATGGCAATTTACCAAAGGTAAATGAACCTGCATTCCCAAGCCTGCAGCTAATAGTTTTGTGCTCATTCTACTTCTCTTTAATCTGAGAAACAAGTTGGTAATTCCTGAACCCAGTAATCAGTCAATAAGTTTTAATATGCCAAGTACTAGACTGGAAACTCCTGTTCTGTCCTGCATGCTACTTGGAAGACCTGAGATGATAATTCTGGCCTTGAAAATCATCCATGAAGATTCTCTTAAGTCTTCAACTGGTTTTTAAACTCTTTTTCCTTCTCACTTCACTACTGCCCTTCCCTTGCTACCAGACTTCAGCAGACATTCAATAAATGTAAGAAAGTATTAATTTCCTCTGTTTTTCACCTGTTCAACCAGAGAAACATATTTTGGTGTGTTAAATAACTGGTAATAAAAGGAACTCTTCTCCATGGCTGTCAGACAGGATTGCTTCTGTAACAATTGGGTTGTGAACCAACTGGGGTCAAAAGAGAATTTTTTAAAACAAATCCGGGGTTATTACCTTTCCCCTCCCTAAAAAGACCTAAAGGTGAATATACCAGCTTGTACTTTCCCTCCCAAAGTGTTTTGTCTTGGCTGATGCTTATCTTGACAGCAGGCAAAAACGTACCAATGTTTAGACACGTCTACCATCTCAAATTGTTTGCAGACAGTTCCCTGCTGACGACTTTTGGGGTGATTTTCAGTGCCCTGAAGACGGGCTGTGTGCGCTACCGCTACCTCAGCACAGCCGTGGCCAGCTGGCTGGACCACGCCAAGGAAAACCACGGTGGTCACTACAGTGAGACTCAGGTGGAGGGCACAAAGTCACTGGCCAGACTCTTCCCCTTGTTCACTTTCCAGATCCTCTACAGAACATGCATTATGCAGGTGGGTACACAGCTTTTAAAGAAAAATCTTGCAGTAGGCTCTGAGACATGTTTAGCACCGTCTCTCTAGGTGTGTTTGTTCTGACTGTTGCTTTGCCAGCTGAGCAGCCTTGCACAGAAGCTCTAATTGCCTAAGAATATACCTTGCTGTAGCTTCTGATCTCCTTGAATAATGAGAATTGACTCGCTCAAGACTCATTAAGAAGCTTGCTTCATTAAGAAGAGTGCTTGCTGCTTCTTTCTTGGAACGTTTTTACTGGCTGAACCATCTTGTGTAGGAGTCCTGTTCTCCTCATGATGCCGTGTCACAGTTACCAACATTGAGACTCAGGCTCAGTGCTCTTGAAAAATTCAATTTTCCAATGTGTTCCCTCATTTTTGGGGGAAGGTAGTAGCAAATCTTTATTTGCTGTTTTGGTTGTGTATTTCTCCTACTGTTTTGACAGGCTTGTGTGGCTGTTGTACCTACAGTGGAAGTGGGTGGGTTTCCAGTCCTCTCACAGCCCCTCTGTCAGGCTGTCCTGAGCAGGTGTGTGTGATATAAATGTAAAAGTGGCAAGAAGCTCTTTAAGCTGGCACAATTCCTTCAGATTCCTTTCTGTCTGGATGATCCTGGCTAAGCAAGAGCTGGAGGTAGCTTACCCTTTGGCAACTGGAATTACGAGTTTATGAGCTGGCTCAGAAATTAATTTTTACTCACTGGTGTTAAAATGCTGCTTAAGGAAATTCTTACAAATAGAAATACTGCTTCACTGACACTTCCTCATACCATCATTCCATGTTCCATCCATCTGCCTCATTCTTTCTCTTCTTCCCTCCCCAATTCCTCCCTTCCCCGCAAAAGCACAAAAAATCCCAAGCAAACAACAACAAAAAAAAAATCAAAACCAACAAACACACGTACATGACCAAGGTTATACATTAGTGACACATGAAAGTTCAAGAGATATTATCATTTATCAAGGTGATTATAAATTATTTATCTAGAAAATACAGATGTCTTTCCACTGCTGAAAGAAGTTAATCCTTTGGCAGAATTTCAAGGAAGTTTTAGGTTCTTTCTCAAACTCAGAGATAGATCAGGATCTTTTTTGTAAAGATTAATAGTATTTTCTTCATTTTATTAAGTTAACAGCTTTCAGTACCTGTGATTCATGTTGATGATATTTTAATTCCTATTCAGAAGTCAATTTTTATTTGCAATAGGCATTGGGAAAAAGGAAACAACAAAGTTTGACTCAGTTCTAAACATGCATGGTTCTGTTGCTATTTATTCTCCCTTTTACAATTTTTATTTCCTTTTGGAGGTGGGATGTAGGTGAAAAAATATTTTTGTTAAGAGCTGGCATTTGAGTAATTCTTGAGCACTAAACAGACTCAGAGTGAGTAGGGTTGATGAAAATCATTGATGAAAAACCCTACATGAGCTCAGTTAATAACTATACATTTCTTTTCAGACAGCTATAAAGCAGCAATATTGTACCTGGGTTTGAAATCACTGATCATATTGAAGAGTGCGCAGGGTACTGCAGGAATTCAGAGCTCAGTAAAAACAGAGTAAAGAAAGCAGTTCTAGGCTGAGTTCTGTCATGACTGTACTCTGTGAATTGCTCAAGTTGGAGTTTCCCAGTCTCTAAAATACAGTGGGTTATGGCTCCCTGCTGCACATAAAATTAATTAATCAAGCTGCTCAAAAAAAGTCCCAAACAAACAAAAAACTCCACTGAAAAATATGTAAATCTGTTGGTAGGAGCCATCAGGATTTTGATTTTACACTTTTTTATAAACTCAACAGCTCTTCTGTATAGCCTCACACAAGCAGGAGGAATTATTTGCTTTTGTAGTGAGAGAGTCTTACAAATCTACTTAATTGTGTACCCAGTTGACTACCACTGGGAGGTTCCTCATCTTCTTTCTGTCTTTGGTTTTCTGTTCCCCCAGGTAAAAGGAAATCCTCTATAGGTGTCCTGACTGTGAGTTGCATTAAGCTGATTCTAAGGCTGTATCCAAATCTTCATTCCCTGTAGCTTTCAAAGTGCTCCTATCTTGAGCACACAATCATAAGTCCAAAATCACTCTGTGCCTCACAATTCTAAAATCAAATCGCTCTGTATTTTGCTATTTCAAGATTCTGATCTGTTAAACACTGTCTGGGTGAAGTGACTGAAGTTTTTGGGTGGAATTATTTAGTATATTGGCTGATGGCTCTAAATAGGAGTGATCAAATAAACTTTTAGACTGTTGCTTAATTTGTTAAATGTAGGAAAAAATCTTATAAAAGGGACATGTTCTGGCAGAGAACAATCTTGTCATTATCTGAAAGGCTTTCTTCATGAATGCTCATTCCTTTTTTGCCAGCAGGTATTTGTTTTAATGTGACTTCTACAGAAGGAAAAATTTGGAGAGGTTTCCAAATATAGTGAAAATCTTATCCACAGATTGTGGTTTTCTCCTTCAATACAGATTCCTTCAGGATATTATCTCCAAACCATGAATTCCAACTTGCACTTTGGTGGATTTGTCTTGCCAGTTGCAGCAATGAACGTGATAAGCATCGTGCCCCTACTGATTCTTGTTCCTATTTTGGAGTGCATTAACTCCTGGCTCTTTAGCTCCAAGGACACTGGACATTCTCCAACAATTTACATTGGTAAGTAAAAAAAATTACATGAGTTTATAAAGCTTTAATATGCTTTCTGGTTTTGAAAGAGAAATTTCAGTGTGATGGATGATTCTAGACAATTATAGCTGACTATAAATGTTAACATAGATTTGTTTTGGGATGATGCTCAGAAGTAAATATGTTTCAAAGGAGTTATTGAAAAAAAAAAAAAAAACAGTCCTGAAAACTCTTAGTGGATAGTAAGAAAAAAGTATAGGTTTTGTGTAGGACAGACTCCTCTAAAAAAAAAAAAATTGAGGCACACTCACAAATAACTAGGGGTCATCCTATGGAATTAGTATTGGAGAGAAGAAGTATTAACTATTTATGCCTGAGAATTACTTTGACTTGGTTATCTTCTATATGCTTCTTTATCCATTAGATTTTGGAAAGTTAATTTACAATCCAAGTCTTTTTTAGAAATTAAAAATCCCTTCAGTTAGTTGCTCTCTGATACTGGAGAAATGTGTTGCCCAAAATGATGAGTTTGGATTCAGATAACTCAGTTAGGAATCAAGGCTTTGTTTTTCTGTGGTTTTTTATGCTCTAAGTGTATTATTGTTAGGACTGCAGCTCATAAGAGGGAAATTGTATTACCATTAGAACAGTTTCTTCCAGACTCTGCATCATAAATGAAATAAAACTATCTAGGCTAATTCTGTATGTGCAATTGGGATTGTTTTAGAATGCATGAGCAAAAGAAACCATGCAGAATGCTATGCAAAGCAAATGGTTGTTTATCACTGCCTGCTGTTCCCATTGAACAGGCTGAATATTTCACAGGTGGAGGTTGCTTGGGAAGGTACAGCCTTCCTCCCCAGCACTATTTTCATTAAAATTAGTTTTCATTAGAATTTCTAATATGAGTTAAATGTTCTTCAAGTGTTTAGTATTTTCATTATTAAAATCCTTATTGTACCCCCAGTCACAGCAAGAAGGTATCTCCAAAGGTGAAGTGTTAGCTCTTTCTCACAGAAATGGTAAAAGGAAGTCTTCCCTGTTCTAGATTAACACTTCCAGAGAAATTCATAGCCTAGAAGCAATGATAACTTTAATAAGAGTTGGGCTACCTTCTCTTGACACTGATGTGGTTTCTTTTGTTTATTTGTTTTTTAATTACCCCCAAACCTCTCATGTGCTAGGATCTGGAGGGATCCTCTGCAACACTCTTCAGATGTCAGCTACATGTAGTACCAGCAGTAAAGCACCTTCCATCCTGTATCCACTTAAAACTGTTCCCTTTCATAGATACTCTCATTAAACTTCCTACATTTTATCTTCCAGTCTGCGTTGCAAACCTCAGACGAAAATATTTATAAACCACTATTTTCTCAGTGTGCTGCTATTAATTCAGTGCCCCATGGCAGGCAGCACAGTGAGTACTGACACACACAGAGGTATTAATCTGACTAAATTAGCCTAATTAAGAGTGTTATTAAGTTTTATACAAACCAGAAGCATATAACACAGCAGGTTGCAATTAGCCTAGTTTTTAAAATAACATCTGCATTAAAGCACAAAAAGCACATTCAGATAATCATTTTCCTTTAAACCATGGAACTTTCAAGTTAGTATTAATGTTCTATCCTGTTATGTTGAACAGCAGTAGAATATATGCAGTGGTTTGTTCTTAATAGGTTCATTTATCAAAATAGCCTCCTGTTAGGGGTGATAAACTACCTGAGGCATAAAAATACCTCTGAGTGCAGGCAATGGCTTTAGATATCCAAGTATATGACTGCACCTGCAAGTATGGTAGACCTCTAAGTGCCAATATTTTTGCCAACAGTTAATTAGGTTCTCAATTATTTTCAGCAACAAAATTGGAAGTATAAATAGGCAGTTGGTGTTAAGCCAGCCTATAACTATATTTTAATTCAACTCTTGTAAGAAGGAGAAATTTAAATAGTTTTCTGGAAATTTTCAGCATGTTAAGAATATCAGTTTTCAAGGATGAGCCATATAGACAACTGAAATACCTGGTTGCTCTGTATTAAGGGCCTACATAAAAACTGTAATCTGTTACTTTACAGTTGTTGGTTTATTCATAAAGGCTCAATACAGTCTCTAGACAACATAAAGAACCTTGTCCCAGAATCACCCCTAAATATTACTAAAACAGCATGTTCTCCTGTAAAACCCAAGCCTCAGACAGTCATTCCAAGCCTCTCATTTTAGAGAGGACTGAAGGGAGAAGAGTAAAGATGAAAACTGTATCTCCAAGGCTCTTGGTTTCTTCCTCTGCCACAAAGTCTTGGAAAAAAAAAAAAAAAAAAAGAAGCTGAAATTTTGGGGCACCTGGAGGTTCTTTTATCTGAAATGTATTGGCTTTTAGTAAAGGAAAATGCTTCAAGTTTGTTGCACTGTTAGGAATACTGAACTGCTGGAGGTTTCTTCAATACCAAGATAATTTTTCACTAGAAGAACTCCTGCTTTGGATGACTATGAGAAGCTCCTTGAGGGCTTTATACCTGGCTTTGATAAGGTGCATTGGCCAGAAAACGCTGTTGAATTCCCTCCTGTCATCAATTTTCAAGCAATAATTCATTGATATTCTCATTAAGCACTAGAGGAGCCTAAACAGCTTCCAAGGCTCAGGTTAGGCAGAGGGGGTAGGATATTTAAAGCTGTGAACATACAGAAAAAGTGTGCTGGAAGAAGGGTGTGAGAGTTTGGTGCTGAGGAGGAAACACAGAGGCCTGCAAAAACACAGCAAAGCTAAGGCCATTTAGCTATTTGATTTTTTTTTAATCTCTGCTGAAAAACAGTGACACTAAAAAAGACAAAGTGTATATATGTTATAAATATAATATGAAACAAAAGCTGTTGATGTCCAATCTAATAAGTGTAGCAATTGCCAGTCATGAAGACTTGGTAAGAAAAACATAGTCTAGGCATTTGAGCCAAAACTGTCAAAAACAACCAAATTCTCCTGACATTATAGCTTAAAAATGCTGGCAAATCAGAAATTTAGTGAAAATCAATGGGAGTTCAAACCACGAGAAGTATAGATAATTCAGGTTCAGAGACTTGGAAACCTTGCTTTCTTTGTGTTTTTCTTTTCTGAGAGGATACAACCATTTCATACTGCCAAGATCAAGAAATATAAAATCATGTATTTTAATAGTATCCTTTATGCAATGGGTGAAGCATGGGGTAGTTATACTACACCTGAGTTTTGGAAGAATTTCCTGCTGCCTGGTAGTTTTGCTCCTACCCTTTCTCTTGTATAATCTGGGAGGACGTTTGCCTCTTCTTTCTTTTCTTCTTCCTTTTCTCCCTCAGTCTTCAAAAACAAAACAAAAAAGTAAAAAGTTCTTCTTTGTGACTTTGGTCTTCAGAGAAGTTTTTCCTCTCTCATTTATTCTGAACTATGAAATTGTGTCTGTGCTGAGCTTTTTTCATGTCCTTTTGCCATATATACATAGCAAGCACTCTTTATTCATGTTGAGGTGTCCAGAAAAAAATTATTTGGGGTGGGGGTATGAAGCTTCTTTTGCATTTCTTAGGAGTTTGCTGCACTCTAAGGACAGGATGGTCCTGTAAGCACAGCCTTGGTGAGTGCTCTGTGCTCTTCACCCAGTTGTAGGTCACTTATCTGCTGCTCTTTCCGTGATGGCTGCTGGCTTCTCCGAGATCCACCGAAAGCACTTCCCTCAGGTGGAGCAGACTCTCTCCGAGGAGCTTCTCCTGGTCTCCTCCATGCCTTGCTTCCACTTGGCTCCTCAGTACGTCCTGCTTGGAGTGGCTGAGGCCTTGGTAACTCCCTCCTGTGAGTAAAATCAAACAGGCTAAAGGAAGTGTGTCCTGATTCTCAGAGAACTGTATTGGCATCCTAAAAATATACTGTTATTTTATCCCTGGCTCTCTTCCACGGGCTTAATGAGCAGATCTGTGCTTTACCTGCTTCAGAGAAACAGAATTTGTCTTGCTGGCTGTAACTCAGGATGAGCAGTGATGTTCCAGATCAATGGGGAGGGAACACAGTCCAGCCAGGTCCCTGTGGGGCACAGTCCCCTGTTTGGTCTTGAAGCTGAACCTCCTTCAGGCAGGGGCTGGACTGGATGAGCTCCTGAGGCCCCTTCTGAGCTGGAGCCTCCTGTGATGATTTTATGGAGATGGAATAAAAACACACGTGAGAGATGAGCTGTGGTTATGCTCTGGGACCACCTTAAAGGCCACACTCAGAGCAAAGTGAAGCCATTTAACACCTTTTATTTTTGGGGCCCAGCTAATGGAATTATGACGTGTTTTTCACTGGCATGGAGCATATGTGGGCAGGTGAAAGGGACAGGTTAACCCAGAGAAGGCTGTAGGCAGCTGCAAGGTTTTTGTCAGTGCTCCAATCAGGAGTCATGAGAACATGCCTCCCCAGATCATCATGTCTCAGCTTGTGACATGGAGCCAGAGATACACACTCCTGTTTTTCAGAGCTCAGCTTGTGCCTGCCATCCACACATTAAGTAGTCATACTCTTGATTGTGAGTCTGAACTTTTTCTGCTTTCCATAATTTACTTTTTTGTGTCTACACTGACATTTTTGAGGCTTATTTTCTTCTGAGGAACATGCAGAGTGCTTACCAGTGTTTTACCTTGCAGAGCTTTTAAAAAAAAAAAGTTAGTATTATAAAAATAATCTAAGCAACATTCACTTAGAGACACAGGTAAAGTAATTGACTGGCTGATCTCTGCAGGCATTTAATTCTCTGGGTTGAGTGTCTCTTGTTCCAGTACAACCCCAGAAATGTTCAGGTTTTTATTTAAGAGCAGGAAATAACTTCAGTGTCTCAGCTTCATTCTTATACTCTGAGACTACCGAGAGCTGTGGGTCACAGTCTGTCATTAAAAAGGTAATTTTCCCTAGTTTTAAATACTTAGCACTTTCATAATGCCTCTTCATCTGATAGCTCTCAAGTACTTAACTGAGACAGGTTTCTAGGCAGGTAATTTGGTTTCTAGGTTACAGGCTAAGTGTAACTGAAAACTGTGACCTTCTCTGTTTAGCTTAACAAAAAAAAAGGTTAGGAGGTGACTTGCTTACAGTCTTCTCATGCAAAAGCAGGAGAAGAATATTGCTGGTAGAATAAGGCCTTTTAGTCCAGCACACTGGGACACAACTAGAGTCCAGTGACTGGAAGATTACATTAGCCTTTAGAAAAGAAATAAAACTCCATCTTAGTGGTTTTCTTCCTTTTTTCAGGTTTTTTTTAGACCTTTTTTAAGGGATTGTGGTTATAATTTCTTAGGAAGAAAAGCTGTCCTTCTCCATTTAAGCAGGGATTAAGCATTGTGCTCAGAGCTGCGGTGAGAGTGTGTGTGACTTAAGAACCCAGCTAAATGGGACTAAGTCTAAAGACTTGCAGATGAAAAGCTAAAGGGAGGTGGCTAAGCTAGGATATTGCTGTAGCTGATGGGGAAGAAGGCCTGCATTGATTGCACTAATTGGTGCCTGGTCCTGTTTGTCATGGAGTGTTTTGGTTGTGCAGGCATGGCAAGCCAGCTCTCTGCAGTCTGGGACTTCCAGCTGCTGCTGGAGAGGAGCCTGGTTTTCCCCCAGGTCTTGCACTGGCTGAGGTCCACTGAATCATCTCAGCCTCTGCATTCAGGCTTCTGAACTGAGCTCTGGCTTTATACTTCAATTGGAACTGAATTGCTGTTCAGGAACCTTTTGGTGAATCTCCGTGGAAGTCAGTGACAGCCTGGGCCCTTACAGAGCTGTCTCACCTTTCCTGATAATTTTACTGCCTTTCTTATGCAGAAGGTCAAAAAAAATTATTATAATAATTTACTGGACCTGAAAGTACATGATCCAAGCTGAGGAGGGACATGTTCACTCTCTTAAGCAGAGGAAAGAAAGGAGATTGCTCATTTCTGAAGAGCTTGGTTAGAGAAGTTAGATTTGGCACATTGAAATCTTTATCTTCATTAGCACCTCTCTTATTGAGGTTGTTCAGCCTGGAAAAGAGAAGGCTTCAAGGTGACTTAATTGTGTCATTTCAGTACTTGACAGGAGCCTAGAAGAGAGACAGAGATTATTTGCAAGGGCATGAAGTGACAGGACAAAGGGGAACAGCTTCAGACTGAGAGTAGATTTAGATTAGATATCAGGAGGAAATTCTTTACTGTGAGGCTGTTGAGGCTCTGGCACAGGTTACCCAGAGAAGCTGTGACTCTCCCATCCCTGGCAGTGTTCAAGGCCAGGTTGGGCTCTCAGTAGCCTTGTTTAGTGGAAGGTGTNTTTAGATTAGATATCAGGAGGAAGTTCTTTACTGTGAGGCTGTTGAGGCTCTGGCACAGGTTACCCAGAGAAGCTGTGACTCTCCCATCCCTGGCAGTGTTCAAGGCCAGGTTGGGCTCTCAGTAGCCTTGTTTAGTGGAAGGTGTCCTTGCCCATAGCAGTGGAGTTGGAGCTGGATGACCTTTAAAGTCCCTTCCAACCCAGGCTATTCCATAATTTGGTCCCTGTTACTTAGAACTGTGTTTATACAATATATTTCATTATCTTGTTAAAAGGAGTTTCGAATAATCATCTGCTTCAGGTGGCACGAGCATCTCTTAGAAAAATATCTGCCACTAAGGAAGGCTTACAAATAAAATAAAACAATGGTATTGCTCTCCTCAACAGTGCTACAAAGTTCTCACCAGCCTTTGACAGGCTGAATTTGTAACTCCAGCTTGGTTTAAACCAGGAAGCTACAGCTCTGTTAGTTAGAGGATATATTGGGGATGGCTTTGCCCACCAATAAATTGCAATAGTCTCCAGGGGGAAATGCAGCAGCTGTTCAACAGCTCCCAGCAGCACCGTGGGGAAAGGGAGGAGTGAAGCAGGCTATTGAAACAGCAGGGGTAATTTAGGTAAGTAGGATCCAATTACCCAGGCTGAATTTGACCAAGATGCATGTTTTGCACCCCTGCTTTTAGAATGGAGGAACAACCAGAAACTTTTAAGTCTTTTAGTGTCTCAAGTTAGCTGTACAATACTTCAGACTGTTGCATCTACAGATGCTGACCCAGGCTCACCTGCTTTCTCTTGCCCTCAGGCTCCTGGTTCCTATTGTGAGTGAGGAAGGAAGCACTGTCTGTGGTATTTTTTTCTTTCATATGTTTTCAAAGCTCTCATTTGGACATCCAAATTAAAAATAGTGAAAGATGGTGATTGCAAAGTTTCATTTGTATTCAGAGGTGCTTTATGCAACTCAGCATCCAAATAGGATCCTCTGCTGGGAAGTTTTTCAAGCTGGAGGTCATTCTAATTCAACAAATAAAGCAGGTGGGGACACTCTGGGGTTGGGAAAAAAAGTGGAGGAGAACTCAAGGAGTGAAATCAGGAAACAAAAGTTTTTGGTGATCAGTGAAAATTGCACAAAAAGAACAGCTATCATAAAGTCTTGCTGTTACAGCCAAATTACAGCTGGTGGGATTATTTATAGGCATCCATGCTCCAGCAGCATGCTAAAGCTTCCCCTCTCCACCAAAGCTGTTGCTGCTTCTGGTTTAGCCTTCTGTCAAGAAAGTGAAGAATGAGATCTTAAAAATGAGCCAGTGAGCCTGGGGGTTGCACTCCAGGGAACAGGAGCACTGTCCAGCCTTAAGGTAAAGCCAGCTAACTGTCCAAATTAAGGCAGAGCTCTAGATTTTGGAAGCATTTACAAGTGGCTGTGCTGCACTGGCTCTGAGATAGAAGGTCCTGCTGTTCTGCAATTAAATATCACATCCTTTGTCTTCATGCTTACTGGCTGTGGTGGTGTTTCTCTGCTCTTGCTCATGCCTGAGGTTTTAAAAGGTGCAAGCAAATGTCTGGGTGAAAGATCTTTCTGTGCTTGTGGAATATGGATAGCTGTGTGTGGGTAGTTTATTACAGATCTTCATTTAAGCAGTTTAGATAATGCTTTGTTACAGAGTACATATTAACATGTTATAAGGTACATCTGATTGCCCCTCTGCAGCAAGTAATTCTCTGCATAAAATATGGAAATTCACTAGTAGAGATGCTTTGAGTTTTTTTCTATGTTATCTATGTTCTACCATCATTTAACTCTTGTTTTGTTTTATTTCTTTTTTCTTTTTTAACTTGTAACTGTATCTGCTTCCTTCCCAAGGTTCCTTACTTTCATTCTGGCTTGTGCCTGAAAGAATGAGAGGGATTTCCATGCATTTTTTAGCTCTCTTTAATGGAGCTGGCTGCTTTATGGGAGCTCTCTTTGTTCAGACAGTCCACGCAGGCACTCAAGGTAAGAGTATGCTCATGATGGGTGTTCCTGAGCAGTTTTTCTAATATTATTGATTTGGAGAATCAGGCAGCAGAATTAAAAGGGATGCCAAAGTTTTATTGATTTGCTCTCACAATTAAGATGGAATTAAGATAGGAAATAGCCCTCCAGCTGTATTCATCCAATTTTAATGAGTCATCTTAGTTTTGATAGTCGGAGTAATTAGAGGATGACATCTTGCAGGAAGTCCTCCTGTCCAATCTCTGTACTTCTGTTCTGGAAGACTGAAAATAAATTGGCTAGGAGGCACCTTTTTGTGTTCATGGAAAAGTACATTCATGTTATTCACACTTACATGGAAGCCTCTGGCCTGAAGAGCAAGACCTGAGCTTTAGAGAATGGGGAATATTCCTTCCTGCCTGTTCCAGTGTCATAGGGAAAAGGACTGAGGTTTCTGGGTTGAGGAACTGGGTTGAAGGTTTCAGCTCCCCTGTCTGGGTTGCTCACTCTCCTGGACCCACTGGTTCCTCTGACTTTGCCCAGCTTTTGGAACAGCCAGATTCTGTGACAATGCTGTCTCACTGTGGGCTTGTCCTTTTGCAGATGAATGCTGCAATTCCCAAAAGTCTTCCTGTTTCAAAAGGAGTTACTGCGGGTTCAGCTTGTTGAGGTGTATTTAGTGGAAGCTCTGAACTGCAGTTGTTCCTGGGTTGCTGGCTTTCAAAATAAGCCAGGAATTTCTTAAAGTATTTTTTTCCTTTGCTGCTGAATCTTTGTTCAATACAGAAAAGACTTTTTTCACAAGTAAATTTAACAAGCAAATCACTTGAGTTCTTGAACTGAGGGACAGGTGTCCCAAATTTGTTCATAAATTTGAAATAGTCCCCCTGCTGAAGGAATATTTCTGGAGATGCCCTTGACAAACTCTGGAGGAACAGTTACTGAGAGCTGTTCTTTAGAGACCAGAACTGCTGGCCCTAATGCATGACACATTAATTTAGGGTTAATGTTTTGGGTTCTTCTCTTTCCTATGTAAGGAATCATGTAATTTAAAATCAAGCAGAAGTGGGTGTTTTGAAAGTGTGACAAGAAATTTTTATTCCTACTCGCAAGATCTGAACAAACAAACGATGCTTTGACACGCAGTCCTGTTTTTAAGTTAAAAATTCAGTTAAAATTTTATTACAAGGTATAAAACATCACCTGGAGATGGGGAAAAAACAGGAATGTCTACACAAATGAATCAGGCAAAGAACTATTAAGCCCCAAGCCATCCAGTGTGGAGAACTGATCTCCTTGAATATCCCCTGGTGGAAAATGTTGTTTCTAATTATTGTGGGTTCAGTGTAATATGGGGTAAATTAAACAGTTTAAGACAGACTGTGTTGCTGATTTTTTTCTCTCCTCCCTTTCAAAGTATGGTAACTATTAATTTTTATGAGATTGAAATATTTAGTAAAACTGACATTTTACTGCAATTTGACTTTGGAAATAATTAAATAATTGCAAAATAATCAAGTATAATGTCAGCACCAAAAAGATTTTGCCTATGTTGTGTCACTATTATGTAATTAATTTCTTTACTGAGTATTTCTGTACTCTGCGATAGAGGAAACCAATTTTTGCATTTGATTTGCAATTCAGTAGATTTTTTTGTCTGGTTTTCTATCAAGGTGATTAATCCCTTTTTTTGTGAGTCTTTGTGAAATCATTTAATTGATTGATGAATTCTTTTTCTTGCCAGAAATACTGTTTTAACAGAGATTGTAAGTTTTTATCCTGGCTGAGACCAGGAAGGCTGAACTTTAAATTTTCCACAGGCTGCAGTTGCCACATTCAAACCCCTTTTGCTCAGGATTCTTGAGCAAACTGAAAAGTTTCCTGGCTAAAATATTCCTCACTCTCAGAAAGTTGGGTTGCAAACTTCTCAACTCAGCTTTTCTTTTTTTCTTTTTCTAAAGCTGTCTTTGTTTAACTTTGTCAGACCTGCTGCTCCTGTAGGTGGAATTGACTGCACCATTATCCTGAGCAAAAGTCACTCTGAAATTTCCAAGGGAATCAGTGACACTCTGTATTCAGATTCAGGTGCTGTAATGGGAATGACTACTGCTAAGCAGGAAAAGTCCTCTGCAAAATTTGAAAAGCTTTAGGGAAAATCAAGAGGAAAATGCTTAGTGGTTGCTCTGTTGCTGTAGTTAGGAGAGTTAGAAATTACTTGCCCTATTAATGTGTAAACAACATATTACTAGGCTCTCACTTTTTATTTTTAAGAATAATTAGGATCTCACTGGGTATCTCTTTCTCAGTGTTCCTTGCTTGAAAATAAGATTAATAATTCCAAATTACCACACAGTTCACAGCTTGCAAATGGTGATGTTCCTGTGAGTTCATTTGTGTTCTAACACTCCTCTGCTCATCCCAGGCTGTTGTCCTGCTGACTCCTGAATCAGAGTAGGTTCAGGATCAGACTTTTGGAGGTGGGGATAGACTATAGCAAAACAAAAAATGCCTTGTAGGCTCTTTTGGTTTTCTCTTGGTTTGGTAGGAAATGTTATACACACAATTGTTTTGTTCCATCCGTATTTCTTCCAGTTGTGATTCTTACAGTAGACTTTGGTGCTCATTACAATCAGCAAAATAATTTTTTTATTATTTATTAAAACCTTGTGGTTGCCTTATAAACCCACTAAAGATGACTGCTGTAGGGAAAAAATTGTGGCCTCTCAAGTCAAGTTAAATTCCAATAACACAAATCAAGCTTTTTTTACTTACATTTGGTTTTTTTGGTTTTGGGGTTGGTTTTTTTTTTTGTTTTTGTTTTTTTTTGTTTTTTTTTTTTCATATCTGTTTAAAGAGCTTGTAAATATTCAGTATCTGGACAATTTATGAAACTGGGAGTAAAGCAAACCAACCAGAACTTTTTTTTTTCTCCTTAAAAAAGGCTCAGCTAATATACTAATTTATTTATATTGGAAGAGCAAGTTCTTTTTCTCTTGCTGCAAGAGAGGATAGTGTTGATGAAAAGGTTCTGTAAGATTTAACAAGGCTTAGTGAGTGACTCCTGGGCTATGAATGCTTTTGTCTTGTCCCATGATTCTTGTTTCTCTAAAACCTGAGCCAAGACTATTTCTGGTTCTCCCATCTCTAAGCACTGAGACCACGTTTGCCATGTTCCTGCAGCGAAGTAGATCCTCCACTGTGTATTTTGAAGTGTTGAAGCACAGAGGGTGTTGACAAAATTTAAACATTTTTATATCCTATTTTATGCCACTAGTTTAGAATTTTATTTGGGGTTTTATTGGCAAAGTTGATCAGATATCAGTCACAGTCAAAGCTGCATTAATCATTTTTAACGCATCTATGGAGGATGGTGTGAATATGATAAAATAAGACTTTTTTTAAAAAATCTGACGAGTGCAAACAGATGATGGGTGACAGTGATATTTTCAGTACAAGCTGGGAAACTGCTTTCTTTTGGATCTCTTACCTCTCCCAACATTTTAACGGAAGAAGATGCAAGACAAAACCTGTCCTCTTATGCCAATCATTTCAGAATATATTTCTCTAAAAATATTAATATAAATATGTAAGGAAGAAATAAAAATAAAAAGGTCAGAGGAAGGAAACTGTCCCAGACACAGTTTTCCTGCTTGTATTTAGAGAATCACTGGGGGGTTTGAGTTTGGGTATTTTGGTTCTTTTTATCATTTTTGTCTTGTGTGATTCTAAATACCGAAGATTATAAAGCTAAAGGATATTTCTTGCAGTCCAGATGGTGGTGGCCACTGGTGCCTACTTAGCTAATGGGGATTAGAGGCAGAGTGAGACTTTAATTTGGATATGATTAAACACTAAATATATGCCCACTAAGTTGATGAAATGATGAAAGGCAACACAAACCTTTTTTAAAATATGAATTAATTTTTTAATCATAGCATAGGTTGCAGGATAGCTGCAAAAATGCAGCAATGGTACAGGATAGAGTAACTTCTGACATGTGACTGTCCTGTTTTTTCTTCAAGGTTTTCCCCATAATAAAATAGGATAGTGCAAAAAAATCAGCAAAAAATCCTGGATGCCTCCCTGTGCAACTTTCCCTTGAGCTCTCTGAGGGTACCACCATAGCAGCAGATATGTTGTGTGCACTAATATTTGTCAAAGACTGGCCCTTTTCAGGTTTTGCTCAATGGCTGCCATTGCCAGTAGCTCCTCACTGTCACCTACCAGAAACAGCCCAGGAAAGTTTTTGTCCTAATCTCTGCTTCACCTCCACCTCTGCCTGTTTTGGCAGGATCAGCTGTTTCCTCTTGGTGTTGTAAATTATTCCTTCTTCTTGGACTGAGTGATTTTGATGCAAAATTGATAGGACTCCTATCAATGTCAATTGATAGGACTCCTATCAATATCCTAAAATGTCAGTGAAAGTTTACCAGGTGCTTTATTTCCATGATTGCAGAACAGACTATGCCTAGGCTTCATTTTCTGACTTGTTCCAAATTTGCTGTAAAATACATAACCAATTCACCTCTAACCAGTAGAGAAAATCTATTTAAAATAATGCACCTAAAGGAAACTTCTGTTTCTTTGTGGTGATTCATGCTGCTAAGTATTTCTATTGTTGGAATAAAAATGGAAATCAGGAGCTTGTTGCAGAAAGTTAATTCCCAGTGAGCAATTATCTGTGTGACAAACCAACCTTGTAATTGCCACTTCTGTTGGCAATCTCCACAGAAAAGAAAAAAGATGCACAGAGCCCAAAGGCAGTATCTTTTGGGGAAAAGTGAATTGTTAGCATGTTGCATGCTGAGGCAAGGATGGGGAAGTGCTGGACTCCTCAATCACAGCAGTGCTCAGGGTGCCTAATTCCAGCAAAACCAAAACTGGCCTAGGGAGTCCCTGATTTTCATGGCTGAGGTAAAATCCTGAGAGTATGAACCCCAAAGGCCCAAAGTGGAGGGTGCTGGAGGCTGCAGGCAGCTTGTGGGAGGTGTTGGTGGGGTCAGGAGTGAGAGCATCTAAAGGGAGTTTGGGTGCCTGAAGCACGTGGGTGAAGTTCTGGCACTGATGACTCTTCTCTCAAGACTTCCTGTAAGCAGAGGAGAGGACTCTCTTTAAAGTGAGTATAAGTAGATGTAAATATAGTCCAGGTTTGTCCCCTATTTCATGGGGGGGG
>VZRH01005248.1:309224-380260 GCA_013397555.1 Urocynchramus pylzowi
TAATTGTTTTTTTTTTTGGCTGAAAATAGGGAAGGGTTATAATAATTTTTGCTGGATCCACTGATGAAAATGTATACTGGAAGGATTATAATCTGGATAGCCTTTGGACTGCTGCCATCCTTGTTCCTCTATAGAGGAAGGGACAACAAGCCTTGTTGTCTCTCTGAGAGGAAAAGAAAGCCTTGATCCCACCTCTTGCTTTGGACAGAGAAGGAAACTAGAGAGAAAATGTGTGCTCTATGACAGCTGGAGCCTCACCATATCCTAGCTGATTTTGTCCCTGCCTGTGCTGTTGGTCATTTGGCTTTTCCAAAGGCTCACTGTTTAAACACTGGCAACTCCTAAAAGAATCAGGGAAGAGACAGAGCAAGGATCCTTGACCCAAGCCATGGTGAAGTGGGAATGGAATCCAGACCTCCTGCTGGCCAGGCTGCCATGCTACCCTCACAGAACCAGCCAGCCCCAGTTTCAGTGCTTTTCTCTGGTGCCTTTATCAGTGATAAGACAGAGAACGCTGCAAATGGACCTTTGAAACTCAGAAGCTGCAAAATTGTTTTTTATTAACTTTTTAAGTATATGTTTTCTGTTCAGGTTCCACTGGAAATGCCATTCCATGAGGAAGCTCCTGCTGCTCCTGTAGTTAGCCCAGCCAAGGTGAATAACCAGCAGACAGTGTGAGCTCTGCTTTGACAAGCTGCAGTGCAGACCCCCATGCATGATTTCTCTTTCATCACATCCACATGCTCTGTCTCTGCCTTCCAGTGGCCCCTGGGGGATGCAAAATGAAAAACTACCTGATTGTGAATGATGACAGTAAAAGTTTATAAGCTACTAAAATGAAGTTACAGCACCTGGGAGCTCAGTCAGCTTACAGTGTTAGGTGATAGGTTTGTAAAACTGGCTCTGAGATAACGCTGCAAAAGGAAGGGAGCAGGCAGAGGTGTGGTGGTGCTGCTCTGTGATGAGCAAAAAGGTAACATGGCATGGAGAGAACTGTGCAGGAGCTTAGGAAAACTGATGGCATTTGGGCTCTGACAGTCCCTGGAGAATTAAAGGCAACAGCTCTGAAAAGAAATGTGTTTATAACTCTAAGATGTGAAGGGAAGAGAAAAATGTAAATATATGAATGTGTGCTTGGCAGGGTGTAATCCTTTGACTGGTGTCTCTCCCGTGCTGTGGAAATGCTCTTTGTCTCTAATTAGAAAAATATTAACAATCTAAGGATGGCAATCAATGTGTAAAAGTGGCATTAGTGGCCAAAAGACCTGTTAAGGCCATCAGGTTTTTACAATACAGCTGTGCTAAGAAGTCTGCTTTTCCTTCTTTCCCCATTAGCTCATTCAAGGGGTGGATAGCCACATTATTTAGATGAGCAGGATTTGATACCAGACTTTCATGCAGGGGGAAGGTCACTTTGGGCACACTGATGATGCAGGTGTAGCTCAGATCAGGTGTATGCTTTTAATCTGAATTTCCCAATAATCACTGATTTGCATCACAGGATGATCTTGGAGCATAAAAACTACTGAGTTCTTGTTGGAGGAAACTAAACAGCAAAAAAAAAAGCTCATGTCTGATGTTCCAGCTGTTAATGGGAACTGCTCTGATGTGAACCACCCCTGAGCTGTGGAGAGTGTGGGCATCACATTCTCAGCACCAGCACTTTCACACTCTGCATTTCTTCATTAACTGCTAATGAAGACAGTCTATCTGCCTTCCTCAAAGGCAATAAATATCCTGTATTCCCAAATAATCTACATGGTCATTACAGCACTGTATAGGTTTCTGATATTCTGTAACTTCAGTTTCTGCTGGAACTTTTTTTTCACCTTGGTTTGATGGTTTTGCTGTAGTTGATTCTGGCACTTGAGGTACTGATTGCCTCCAATTGCAGACTGACTGGGGCTGGCTTTTTCTTTAAACCATTTTGATTTCTACAGCTATTTGCCACCTGAGGTTGTTTGCAGACTGGTTGCAGTGAGCAATGCTGAAAGCAATACAGCCACAAACTGGAGTGCACAGGAATGCACAGACAGGGAAGCCTCTGTGTGTAGGTCCTGTAGGTGAACTGTCCTCTGCTGAAAGGAGTGCCAAAATGGCCCAGACACTCTTCCAAAAGCTTTGGTTGAAAAAGGTCTGATTTGTGTAGATAAACACTGAATGAAAGAAAAGGACATCTTGCAGGTTTATGGGTAAAGGCAGCTGTAAAGAAAGGTAAAATGTCAGGTGGTGTCTTGGTAATGGAGCACCATCCAAGGCACTGAGTGAATGATTTTCATATTTTGAATTTTAAAAATATTTTTTAAACTCTTTCAATTGAAAAGAGACTATTAAAAGCATGAGAGATACAAGTAAGGATTTCTACAGCTCACCTTAATTCTAGCTCTTCCTAAAATTTTCACAGCTGACTTAGATTTAGCTGTGTGCACAGGATATTACAGATGGAAGATGGTCCAGTCATTACAGCAGTAGCTGTGCAGGATTAGGTTCTGCAGTACAC
This sequence comes from Urocynchramus pylzowi, assembly GCA_013397555.1. NCBI lineage: Eukaryota > Metazoa > Chordata > Aves > Passeriformes > Fringillidae > Urocynchramus > Urocynchramus pylzowi. The sequence continues at coordinate 311,725 of VZRH01005248.1, forward strand.
TTCAGATTTATTAGGGAAGTTCTTCAGTTCCTTTAGATCTCTACTGCCTGTCTGCAAAGCAAGAGAAGTGCAAGAGTGCTGCAAAGCAAACTAATTCTGCTGCAAATGTCTCCTTCACCAGGCAACTGGTTTCCACACTTGCTGCATGAAGGTAAATTGGAGAGATTCTTCTTCTTCTTGGCTTCCTTAATGATGGTGAACACCCTGGGGTTCTGGGCCATTGCACACAGGTACGTGTGAGAAAATGAAAACTTGGTGTTTGGTTTGTAGGTGCAGGTAGAAATTCTTGTAAAATCTGTGCACTAGTGTGCAATAAAGAATTGGTAGTGGTAGATCACATGTGGAGAGAGATTTCACAATAAAAGTGTGGTAAGGCTAAAAAAAACCTAAAACAAACTGATGTAATTAACCTTAAATGGTTAAAGGATTTTATTAATGCAAAAAAGCCTTAAAGAAGAGCATCATATTCTTTCTAGAAGGGTGTTAATTTCTTGGCAGGGAGTTTAGATGGGAGCACAAGGCTATACTGGCCATGGAACTGACCTCCAGTGGCCTTGGTTTTGTACCCATTTCTAGAAAGCATTGCTGCTCTCCCAGTGAGCTCACACCTTTAGTGTGGGACAGAGGGGTGCTGAGAAAGCAGCACCACTGCAGGTTAATGCTGTGTGCAGCAGAACAACCCCCAAATGTTTTCTGATACTCTCATGGGCATGGGGGGAAAGCATCTTCCTGCTGGAGCCCAGAGAACTGCTCAGCCCCCTCACAGGCAGCAGCTTTCTGCCACCTGAACAGCCTCAGTTTAATCCCTGTATTTTGCCTGTAAAATGCAAGGAACTCACAACTCCGGGACATTGAGTCCCAGTTGATTTTCTGTTGTCAGCATTATAAATAAATAAATTTTCTGTTGTCAGCATTATAAATATAAAGTCAAGAAGTGGGAGGGCAGCAGCCTGTGCCACCACAGGTGAGAGGGGTCATGTGGAAGTGGCTCTTAGGTTTTGGGAGGCAGCTTTGTGGGAATCCTGCAGGAACCTTGATGAAGCAGGGATGTGATGATGAGAGAAATAGAAAACCTCCAAGGTTTTCTTCTTCCAGTGCACTTCTAGAAATCTTGACAAAAAAATGTTTTTTCTATTACATATAGCACCTGCTTTGCAGCTGGTTTACCAACCAACCAAAGTTTAATCTTGTTGATTATTCCAATGTGATTCTCTTCTTTTAAATGTGAACTGGGCCACAACTAAAAACATTTCTCCTGAGTGTACTTTGTACTCCTCATAAGGGATTTTATTCTACTGTAAATTTAAATTTTCATTTGTGACATTTACTGCTGAAAACTAAACGGTTTTGGTTGTCTAAATGTTAACATAAAATTAGTTTAAACTAAAAAAAAAATTACACCACAGCTTAACATTTTTATAAAGAAATCTTTTGACCTCCAATCTTCCTAAAAATAGAAAACTAAACATTTATAAAAGTTTATTTCAAATCAGCATTTCGCTTCAGAATCAAGGTACCTCATTTTTCAATAATACAAGTTTTGACTTACTAGAAATAGGCTTTTTGAAATCAATTGTAATTGTTTCATTTTTGAAGAACAAGAATTCTCTGAGCAGGGGGGAAAAAGAGTGAGGACTATTCAGATAAACACTGATTTAGGCAGAGGGGGAAAACAGACTTTAAAACTTGGAATAAGAAAAAAATACACTAAAATTTCTCTGAGGGAACAAAGCATATTAATTATTAATCTTTATTTTTTTTAAAGGACACAGCACAGGTATTATTAACATCTGCACCCACTTTGATACTTCTCATCCTGAAGTTCTGAAAGGCTCTAGTTTAGTTATTTTTGTTATTTGTTATTTAGTTTATCTATTTTTTTGGTTGCCTTGAAGTCCAGGACTTGGAAGACATTGTAACTTAAAAAGTTTTATACACATATTTATATATTACATAAAAAGTCATATATAAACAATGGGTGAAGCTAATACCCTAAAGGATTATTATTTTGTTATTTTCCTTCTGTATCATCTCCCCCAGATACAACAATCTACACAAGGATTGCACCAATGGGTTCAGAGGCAGTCTTCCTGGAGCAAAACTTTTGAAGCACGAAAAAGCCATCAAGCATTATGATGCTGTTCTGGAAAGTTCTCCCATTTTGTCTCCTGTGGAGAAAACCTGATAAAATTTCACCCTCATTTGATTGAATTTTGGGGTTTTTTATCCACCAGCTCTCTAAAGATAAATTACTCAACGCACTTAAGTGGAACTATGTCCTGGTATTTATGAATTACCTGGTGAATAATAATGTTATTTAGAAGTTAACAACATAGCATTCTTCATAGGATTTGGCCTTGAAGGAAGCTGCACTGTCATAATTCACATGGAGGCCAAGGAGAGCTCACTGCTTGCCACAGTTGATGAAGAGAGGCTTTTAATCTCTATATGGAAATAGGTATCCACATATATTTGTATTTTTGTATATTTGTAGGAGAAGTCAAAATTTAATAAACATGCAGACATTTGTTTAGCAAATTACTTTGTGGCAGTATAATTTACAAGTGATTTTGAAATCTGGTATTGGCTGGTTGATATTTGCAATGGTGGGAGTCTTGTGTACTGCTCTTGCTGCTTTAGTTTCCCTGTCAGTGAACTGGACACAAACATTCTTTGAAAATTGCTTTGAGATCTACCAAAAACAAAACTAGAAACCAGATACCAGCCATCAGTCCATAAGGTGTGCTGTGAAACATTGATGCTGGGGCATCAAGTCTCACTTGGCAGCAACATTGAGATTTGCCATTCCTGAAGGATGATATGAGGAAAATTGCTAATAGGAGAATGGGAGACTGGAATTTATTAGCACAAAAATGACTAATTGCAGCCCAGCTGAAGGGGGGTGAAGGGAATTAGGAAAAGAAGATTGGGAAAGGATAGATGCAGCTGGAGATGTGGGGAAATAATTATTAGTAAAATGCTTTCCAGTTTAAGGATCTACACAGTGTTAGACACTCCCAAAATTGGCTGATTTTGTTATTGTGAGAGATGATAATCTAACCCTTAACATTTCTATTTAAAAGCCATAGAACTGAAAAGAGTGATGAGAGAAGTGGGGTCCTTATCTGATAAGGAAACATATCAAACCCCCAAAAAACTGAAGGAGCACTTTGATATAAAGATGTTCATTACAGAAGGGGCAGTGAAGTCAGAATGCTTGCTAGATATGAGGAATGCTCTACCACAGGAGAAGCTGCATGAAAAGGATGGAATTCACTGAAGTGACACAGTTTGTGAGCTGAAACTGTGCAAGAGCTGGTAAAGGAAATCTCTTCTGCACCATTAACTACACTTAATGCTGGAACTTTGGGGTGGGCATTGTGGGAGTGGGAGAAAAATGTAGTGAATACACCCCTTCCCTACTGCTTCTCCAAAAGTGACTACATGAGCTGGGGCTGTGAGAGGACAGGCAGCAAAAGGCTGAAGGATCTCTTCTCTGAGGGCAGTGAAAGTGTGAGACTGGCTAATTTCCACATATTTGGGTAAATTTATCCATGACACCTGACAGTTGTTTGCTTGTAAGGTGTTATTTTCCAAATCATATTTGTACTGCAATAGATGCAGGTTTAAGCCATGGAAAATTTGTTTCTTTCCTAAGAAATTCTTGAGTACTTGACCTTTGTCCTTGCACAGAAAAGCTACAAAAATGCTGGTTGGAGTCTGCTGACAGGAGGGATGGGATTGCTCTCGATGTGTTTGAGAGTTATACACAATAGGAGAAGAACTCTGTAGTAGAAAGGTAAAATTTAAATTTTGGGCAGATGAATATGATTAGACTGTAGATGTTTTATTAACTAATGATAATTTTTTTTTTTTTAGCTGCAGAAGTAACAGCAGTTTGGAACCATTTGCATCAGGAACAAGAGAACAAGAAACTTTACTCTATTTTAAGGTAAAATGTTTTGTCTGCTGCATCCTCAGGTTGAATGACCTCAAACTTCCCAAGACCACTTTCTTTTTTTTCTCCTTAGAAATTGAAACATGAGAATAGATGACAGCAGCTAACAGAATGCAACCATTTGAGTTGAATTATCTGATGAAGATAACTCTGCAAGAAAAAGAGGATTAGCTAACTCCCTGGATAGGACTTCCTTAGAATGGGCTTTGGGATGAAGAGTTGAATATTGAATGTCTTCACATGAACAGGAGGAATGCTTTTTTTGTCAGATTTAATAAAGAGTTTGGCCTTTCAGATGGATGGCAGAAGAAAAGGGGGCACTGGATGCTGAATTTGGCCTTAGTTCAGTTGGTGGAGCTGAGGAATCTACATGCAAAAATCTATCAATCAATCAATCTCACTGTTATGACAGAGAAATTTAGCACTCAAAACCAACAGACAGGAATTTTTCTTGAACTGCAGCATCCAGGACTCCATTCAAAGCCGATGGAATCCTTTGTGCCTAAATTATATAAATCTTGTGCCAGCACAGAGTGAAATCAGTATAAAAGACTCTAAAGGTTTGGTCTTTGAAGGAAGCTGCTTTTCACTTCTGAAAAATTTAGTGACTTTTTACATTAAAAAAATTGGAGGGCAGAAAAAATAAGGATGTGTGTATGCATACAAAATGATGCAATAAACAGCTGGAAAATGTTAGGAGAGCCTTCTTTTGTTCAGCCTTTTGTTGATCTATGGCAGTTTTCACCAAGCACTCAGATCTGCTTGTGTTTGAGGTTACCTGTTGCCATTCTGGATTGCTTTGCACAAAGTAAATTTAGGATATGCATGTTTTAATCCTCACCATTAAAGGTTTATAGTTCTGAAACGTATTGTGGAAAAAGTTGCCTCCTAGATGAGACTAGGAGTGGCCAGAAACATCCCAGTTCAGTTTTCTCTTTGATTACTGCCTAAATTCTCAACTGTTCTCCCTTGTAATTAGTAAGAAGGACTCTAGATTCAGACTTGACTCAGGAAGAAGCTGCTTTTGTGCAGCTCTGGTTATAACAGAGTAGGAGCTGTGCTCATCAGAGGTCATTACTAGCCTTGAATAGCCAGATGTATTTCTGATTACTGCTGGTACATTTTGGGGGTGTCTTTTTAATGGTTAAATGGGTGTTTTGTACTGTATTCATGGACGCACCAAAAAAAAAGGCAAGTTCTGTCCCAGACAGTTCATAGACCACCTCAGTTAAGTCTAAATGCATGGGACACTTTTTTTCTTTTTTTTTTTTGGGGGGGGGGGGGGAAGCCCAAACAGACCAGAACAACAAACCTNCCCCGCGGTTAAGTGTAAAGTGGTGGGACCTTTTTTTTTTTTTTTTTTTTTGGGGGGGGGGGGGCGGTGGGCTGAAGAAAACTCTATGGAGAGGATTAAGATCTCCATCTGTTAAGTTTGCACTGATTATAAAACACATGCTCCCAGTTGGAACAAGATGCATTAAAAGAGCAATTTCACTTCTACTGCCTAGCACAATGTCATTGAGCACCTGCAATAGTTTAAACATTAAGCATAATTGGCTTTGCTTGACATAAATCTGTAGTTTTGTAAATAAGAGCAGTTGAGTTTCTGTGTAATACCAATTAGCTATAAGGAATGCTTTGTTTGCTGAAGCCTGCAGCTTTGTGGAGGAAAGAGGGAGTTGTTAAGGCTCAGCAGTGGTAGTCAGAAGGTAGAACTCAGATTAGACAATTACACAGGCTTTGAATATCCTTGTGCAAGTTACTTAATTTATTTCAATCAGTTTCCCTAGAGTACGAAAGAAAGAATAACATTTATAATTTTAAAATGTTTTTTTTTTTAGTAAAGAACTCTCTGAATGTCTGATCTAAGTTCCCTGGAGGTAATTTTACAGTGCTAAACTGAGATGTCTTGTTCCATGTTGGATTTCTTTTCCCTTCTTTTAGTGGAAGCTACTTGAAAATTCTTGAAGCATCTTGAAAATTCTTGTAAATTTTCTTGAATCACTTGTTTTCTGCCAGGATGGAGGAAAGAGGGGCATGATCCACTAGACATGAAAACCAGTCTTGTTCATTTCCTGTGGGAACTGTGAGTTGGAAAGGTCAGGTAGGAGAATCCCTTCCTTGTGGCATTACAGAGTAGAACTGCAGAGCAGAACTAAAGCTTTTAACTTAAGCTTGGTGTCTGCTTGCTATAACATGTATTAGATTTGTCTTGGCAAGGGCAAATGCAGCAGCCTTCCAGAGGATGTTTTGAAAGTCTGCTTTTTTTTCATCTGAAAAAGAAAAGGAAATTCACAAGTCTCCTCATGATTTCTCTGTTCTGAATAGAATAAAAATTACCTTTTCCTTTCCATATACCTGGTCTCTAGAAAGTATCACCATAGAAGTCATATTCTAGTGATGTTGTACTTTAAATTATTCTAGTTTCAATCTCTGTCTGTAACTTTAAATATGGATTTCCATGAATCAGAGAAGGTTGAAATCCAAACCTTATGAAATCTACTAGGAGATGGCTCTTTAAAGTTAATCAGTTCTAATACTCAGTGGTAATAAGAGTGAAAGAAACTGCTCTGATGGGGACTTTTTGGTGTTTTAGAAATATTTCATCTCTAGAGTACTAGATATTGTACCTAAGACTACCAAGTTGTAAATACAGTCTACAGATTTTTTTTATTTCTAGGATAAAGTTGGCAGAAACTTTTTTCAAAATACTGTATGACCAACATATTTTCCTACTTTGATTTTGTTTATTTTGTTTTGAGGCTGAATTTTTGTTTGTTTGTCCTTCAGAGTTTAAATAAAGGAATAGGAGTATGTACACCTACAATTAATTTGGGAGTAGTCCACGACCTTACCATCACCACAATTTTATGCAGAGCCAAAATGTTCTCATTCCTATCTAAGTCACTTCTGAAAAAATGCCCAAGTCTAGGAAATATTACAGATACTAGTTTTGCATTTTTTGTGGGTTAAGCCTCTTTCCTGTTAATATGGGAAATTCCTGTTTAAGTGGTTGCACTGTCACAGCTTGGCTTTGAGCAGAGGTTTTGAAACTGAATATTCATTTTGAATACCCAGCAGAGTGTGCTGACTGGTTGGAGCTCAATGCAGGTTATACATATTTTCTGGATTCTCCTTTTATTAGTTAAAAATATATATTCTTTTTTCCTTTTGGACCAAAAGAAATGTTTTGAAAGCTGAAACTCTTAGCAAACAATCCGAAAAGCCCAATCACCCAGGAGGAATCAGTGGGGACATCAACAGCAAAACAAACCTTGAAGCAGTGGATGTTTGTCCTACCTGCTTTGTAGCCTGCTAAAAAGCATCTTTTGAAAGCAGATCCCAAATGCTTTTATTGACATGTTGTGTGAACTTCAGAAGCAAGATTGCCATGAGGTTGGGGGTAGTTGTCACAGTAGCACTTAATAAAAAGGCACAGTGAGTTTTCTCTGTGTCATTTCTTGCATGGTCAATGACTGTGATATGGAGATACTGCCTGTTTAGCTGGCAGGATGGAGCAATCTTTGATAACAAGTAAAATTGTTAATCCAAAACTAATGTTGAATAGTAAACCAAAGGTTGCAAGAGGATGCTGCTTGAAAGCAAATCCAACATTACATGCAATTTTGAATTTCTTCACCTTAGTTCACAGAGTTTTGCTGTTGTCTTGAAATTGTTCCCTTTTAAAGTATTCAGGAGAAAAACCTGAGAGATTTTAACATCATGCTGACAGATGATAACCCCCTCAACAAGCTGTGTCACTGGTTATAAAGAGCTGTCATTTAATGGAAATACTCTTTAAACTTAAGCTGTTTGTAAACTAAACTTTAAAGGTGAGAATATTGTGCAAAACCTTAACAGCAAAAATATTATTCAGCCTTAGATATCCTGTAAAAAATAACTAGGGAATGTCTGTGACTTTAAGGAAGAAATTTCCTTGCAGATATACAAGTACAGAAATTATGCAGGCCTTGCAAAAATAAGCAAATAAGTTTCAAGAACAGAGAACAGCAAACTGTATGAAGAGGGGAAGAAGATGACTATTAGCCGTTTGAAAATGGTGTTAGTTTATTCCTTTAAGCTTTTGATTGCTGCTTCTTGGGGTAGGAAATTCATGTTTATGAGAATATGTGAGAGTGGAGGAAGGTCTTGTCTGTTAGATTGCACAGGTGTTAAAAAGACTGCATACAGTGTCAGTAAGGGCACACCTAAAGTATCTGTTTGCTTATTATGATTATTAAAAATAAAACCAGAAAATGCTGCTTTTGTAGTTCTGGCTTAAGTAGCTGAAGGATATAACTTAGTAAATCCAGTGCTGCTTCTCCTGACAGTTCAAGTGTGAATTAGCAGTCAATTGATTCTTGCCTTTGCAAAGTTTGTTCATCTGATTAATGGCTGAAATGGACTATTCTCTGTTCAATTATTTAAAACAACAGCCCCTGTTTTAGCAAGGGTTAACTAAAGCAAGTGATTTGGGGTTTGTTCTTTTCCCCCAGTTAGCATTTTCAAGCTCACTTCCTATGCACCCAGTGATTGTTACACCTACCTTTCTGCATTCTTTAGTAAATGGCATTTTCACTTTCTTCAAGCCTTTTTAAGATGCATTGAGTTCCAAACAATCACTTGCACAGATGTTCATAAGTGTTTTGGGATGGGTTTGTTTGTTTGTTTGCTTTTCAGGGGTGGGGGGGGGGAGGTTGTTTAGATATTTGTGCAGACCTGACACAGGCTCAGGCATGTAGATCCTTCAAAAATACTCAGAGGAAGAGGCCCAATTTGAATTATCTATTGAATGCTGAAACACAAATTGCACATGAAATCCCCAAGCTTCGAGGGTCTCTGGCAGGTCACATCCTACCAGTCAGTCAAACATTTAGTCAGTGCTACCCCCATGCACCTATGAAACTGAGGCTGTTTGACACCTCTGAGAATATTTCTCGTGTTAGATCTGTTGTAAATGAGCACATGGTCCAGAATAATTAATGGTAACACTTCAGTCCTTTTTTGACAGAGTTGTGTTTCTCATGCAGTTTGTGCTGGTCTGTCTATTTAGCTGCAATCAGCCATGCCTGAAAGACAGGAAAGAACAAGACGGACAAGTGTGTCAGTGAGTGAACCTCTTTTCTGTAATTAGAAATGCACAGGGAATAAATTATTCTCTAATTCAAGCTGTCCAGCTCACACTAATAATAACAACTCAAGGAGCAATCTGTTTATAAAAATCAAAACTGAATTTGTGAGACTCCTTAGTGCAAGACATGATTTACTGTGTAGCCTTGTTCTGGTTTATCAGGGCTCTAGGAAGGCAGTGTGAGTATTTGAGGCTGGACAACATTTCAGACACAAATTATATATATCACAGATGATTAGCTAAAACATTCATCAGAGATCAATGTAGCAACTCTGGACCAAATTTTTCCCTGCTAAATTAATGACCGATAAGGAAAAAATGCCACAGAATAAAGGCATGACTAAACTTAGCCGAAGTCTTGTCTTTATTTTTCTTTTGTGGACATATTTTAATACTTTTCCATTCAATTGTCTTTGGCTTGCATGGGCAAAACCTTTCCTGTGGAGGCACTGGAGAGGATTCCTAGCAATGCCCCAATAATCCCTGTTTTGCTTACATAAGTGTAACTAAACTCTTCCTTCTCTGGGCTGTAGGCCCAAGAGACCGGATGGGATCTTGAATTTTTGTGTCCAAAATTTTAGGGACAAGGCTTAAGGGATTTTAACTGTTTGTTGGAATTAAGCTTTTGCTACTATTTTCTCCTAAATTTACAAGTTAGCCATACTTAAGGCCTATGCAATTGTAGCACCTTATTAAGATGCAAAAAACTGAGCACTGAAAAGTGCTGGGCTCTCTTACTTGACTTCAGCTTGGAGTCAAGTGGAGATGTGATGTTTTGAGAGGGGAGGAGGTGCCAACTTTCCAACAGTGAGTCTGAAAATGAGAGTGCACAGTGTCCCTTTCAAACCTGGGAAAGTAATCAGGTCTCAGGATTAGATATGTTACTTATCCTCTCTGAGAGCCAAAAGCTGTAAAGAAACTGCTCAGAGTTTGAGCAGCTGTCATAAAGCATCCCTGACATTTTTAAGCAATCTCAGATCTTTGGATGAAGATCCATGATAGCAACTCTGCTTTTTGGAAGGCTGAGGTGTACACAATGAATTCTGTCTGTCAGACAACATGCTGCAAAAGAGAGTGGTAACTACCAGAAGTCAGCCTAACAGGTAACAGTATTTTTTTACTCTTATTATTGTGAAATCTCAGCAAATCACTTTATTCATTTTATTTCATTTTATTCTTCAAATGAAGTGTCTGTATTATGGTCAGTCACTGATCTGAAAGTACAGATGAGATCAGGGGGAGGGAACAAAAGCTATCGAGGTTTTCTGGCACATTTGTACACATGCATCGTTTCAAAACAAGTAGAACAAGCTTGAAGATGCTGTCCAGTAAGTCTGAGTGCCTAATTAATTTAATTGCAAACCATTAAATCCTTAAATTAGTTTATTATTCAAATATATTCATGTGCTTCCTTCCCCCAGGGCTCTCCCCCTAAAAACCCCTGCCTTTTCAGAGCAGCTCTGTTTTGTGAACATCTGAAATCTGAACAAAAGAATATCCAGAGTGTGTCAGACCAGCCATCCTTTTACCCAGTGCATGAGGGGGGAGAAATAAAGGACAAAATACAAAAGCCTTCTGAGTCAACCCTTTGATGAACCCAGGCTGAAGGAGATCCCTTCACTTCTGTGTTTCTGCTGTCCCAATAGCTTCTGTAGCCAATCAGAACACAAACAATAGCTAGACAAAATCCTAATTACCACTTTGGTATGATCTAATTTAGCGTTCAATTCAGGTACTTGTTTTCAGTTTATATTTGGTTTTAGTACCTTTCTGCCAGTACTTTTGCTCATGAGGTTTTTGTGCCTTGCTTTTTGAAGTCCAAGCTGTGGGCCAGACACTTCCCTGATCAGGCTTCTAAAAGTAATAGGAAGGGGATTGTGGATGGAGGAGGGAGAACAAACTTGTACATCACCTTTACAGAGTGCACACTCTTCAAATATTATTTTGTCTGAGCCACAGCTGCCCTTCCCACAGCTTTGTAGTTCAACATCTAACATCAGGGAGCTGTGCTAATGACAGGAGGTGGGGACAGATCTGGTGCTTTTTGTGGTGTAACCTCTCATTACAAGAGTGAAATAAGTCATAAGCTACAGGAGCTTGAGTTTTTTAAGTCCACAAGAGAGACACGTGGTTGATCTGAGGTTAGCTTTAGAATTTATTTGTAGGAAGTTCCTTCCTTTAAAAACAGGATGAGATCTTTCCTTTTCATCATAGTAAGCAAGGCACTTGGGTCTTCTCTGATGGAAGAGATAGGTCTAGCTTTTTGTCACATTTGAAAATAAATAAAAATTACTTGATGCTAACACCTTGGCTTCTATACCTTCACATGAACTTAAACCTTTCATGACCTGACCTCCAAAGAAGGATGTGTACAAGTAGTCTTCCTGGGGTATTTTGGGGTTTGTTTTTGTTTTCCTTTGCCTTCTCCAGCTTTCATCCACCAATGCCCTCGTAGCTTTGATATGAAGAGCACCCCAGGGTGTTACAGATGTTCTCCTTGTTTTTTCAGCTCTTTTGGCTGCTTTTGACAGGCAGCTCTCAGCAGCCTTGTGCTGGCATCCCTGCTCCTGCTCACCTTTTCTCTCACCTATTATGGCACAAGGGTCTTTTTTGTCTGCCCCGTGGCACGCAGTGCTCTAATCCAGGCTTCCTCCACATCCCCTCAGATGTAATTCTGTAATTCTCCACATCCCCTCAGAAGTAATTCTGCTTTCCTGGCTCCCTCTGAGGATCTGTCACCCAGCCCCACTCGCTGCTGCATTATTAACCATCGAGCAGACACCGAGTGAACCTGGTGGCAGCTGAATTCAAAGAGTGTTTCTGAGTGTGCCCTGCTGTTCCCCTGCTCCCTGCTCTGCTCCCACGTGTGCCTCTCTGTGTGCACTGGGAATTGGATTGCTGTAGGAATCCAGCTGGAAGCTGCAGGAATCATCAGGTCCGTGTGTCCTTGCACTGCTCTGGTTTTGGAGCTGCCAGGGAATTGCTGCATTCCAGGAACAGTGGGGACATCCAGTGGTCACATGGGTTGGGATTAATTACTCCCGATCCCGTCAGGGAGATCAGCTTTCCAAGCTTTCTTGTTTTCCCAGCGTTTGACTTGTTTTTCATCATAGCTCATTATGCTGTAAAGTGTCTGACAGAAGGTTGGGATGACTTGTTTTCTCTCGTCTTTTTCTCCTCCTTATGTGATGTTGCTTCGTATCTATCAGCAGCAGAAATCAGGAAGTTGAGTCTCTCGCAGACAAATATCTGGGGATATCTTTTAATTGCTTTTCAAATTGAGGATTTGGAAGAAAGAGTAAAGAAAATATGAGCTATTCTTTTGAATGCATAACACTGGAATAACTGATAAATAAATGTTATTGCTAGTGGTGACAGGGAATTTTTTTTAAAGTGATGACAAATAATCACAACTTAAACTTTTTATACAACTTTTTCAAATTACCTCATGCATAATGCATGTGCACCTTGGTTCATCTGGCGTCTGTAATGAGGCTGAGAGGAGCTGTCTCCTTCCCTTTTCTGAACTTGGCAGTGATCAGATTCAGACCCTGCTCATCGTGGAAGCAGAGCCTCCCATTTTCCTGAGAGGTTTTTTTTTTTTTTTTTTTTTGGAATGATTCTGAACAAGATAGATTTTTTTTTTAAATATACAAATAAAAATAGACCTGTTCTGTGGTTGTCACAATATAGCATAACTGTGAATTCCAGACCTTTCCATCAGAGGATGGGAGACGCTTCTTATCCTGTCCTGCTAAATTTGTACTATATGTGTGTGTATATATATATATGTATTTAATTTGTTAAACTAAATTGAATCAATTTAAATTAATTGAATATATATGTATATTTTTTATTTGTTTTATAGTTATGCAGAAGATCCAACCATCCTTTGCTCTCTTGGTAACTCCAAAAATGGCACAAGTTGACCTTAGCATCAGAACAGCAAAATGTCTTTTTGGTCTGCATCTGTGTGGTCAAATCTGCTCCCTCATTTTTTTCAGAAAAATTAAAAAAGAGTATGAACCCTCCAGGGATTGAGAGAGCACATAAAAATCTTCACTTATTTTAAATTTAATTTATTAGAATTTTGTGTAATATTACTACATTTCTCTTAGTCTATCTGATAGAAGAAAGGCTGCCTTTATTTTGTTGTCAACTTAGAAATTAATTTAAACAATATGATGGTTCCTCTGCTGTTTACCATTTCCATGTTGAGATAAAATTTATGGAAGCCACGGGAGAAATCCCAGTAAAGGTCACTGGCCTAATCATAAAATGCCTTTAAAAGTTTTATGATCCTTTAATGGAGTGCAGTGTGATAATTCCTCCTGGAAAAGATCTAGCTCTGGAACAAAGCCTTTTGAAGGAGCACTGCAACTTTGGTAGAGCAATTCTTTTCCCCAGGTTTGCATGTGGTAACCATGGTGGCAGTGACCAGCCAAAATGCTTCATCATTTGGAAAAAATGTGATGCACAGATGAAGCAAGAAAGAAGTCATGGATTTTAAATTTTGCCTCTGTGGAAGAGTGTGACAACTTCAACAAGGCAAACTCATATAAAGGAAAAAAACAATACCTAAAATGCATTTGACGTTCAAGCAAATTATATTGAATTACCTCCACTTTATTTGTGAAATAACTGGCTTTTTCCAGTGTACCATGGTGGTTAAATTTCAACAAAATCCTTATTTTTTCCTGGGTGATGGAGATGGGGGGAATACCAGACTGGAACAGCTGTGGCAATATTCCCTTTTCTCCTCTTCCCTGCTGGTATTTTCCCATGCAAATTCATCTTCAAAAATACGGATGAACATCATAAGCTAAATAATGGGTGTGACTGAATTTATGTCAGAAGGGAGCATTTACAAAGCCTAATTTTTAAAAACCACTCTGTCTTTAGGCTAAAGTCCCATGCCTTTTACCTTGTCTGGTGGAAAAGGCGAATTGCTCCGAGTTTCGAAAGAAATGCATTTCACAGCTCTGAATAAACATTATGCACGTGGCCTTTCCATGCTGCTGACACTGCAGTGGAGCCTGTTATCATTTCCTTAAAATAAAGTGGGATTCTGGACATGTGAGGGGGTGTCAGGAAGGCTCGGGGCTGTACATCCTGTGCAGCAGCCCATTAATCAGCCGGGGAGCGGAGCGGTGCCTGCTCACCTGCTTCCTCCTCCACTTCCTGCTGCAGGGAGCTGCTGCTCCTGCTTAGTGTCTCCCAACAACCCTCAGGAACATCCATTTATATATAGATATATAGATATATATCCATATATATAGATAGATATAGATATATATCCATTTCCAGCCCTGCCAAAGGGAGGGTTTGACAGTGGCAGCGGACATCGTGGAGGTTGGGGTTGGGTGGTGGGTGGTTAATTTTTTTTAATTTTTTTTTTTTTTTTAATGTTTGTTTTTCTCGTTTCTGGAGATGAGCCTTTCCGTTTGGGCTTGAAGTTTTGCTTGATTAATGTATTCATTAGAGAGGAGTGACGGTAATGATTAAACAAAAACATCCTTAAAATGCGGAGTTCATTTCAACCCATTTGGTTTTGTTGCACGCAAATTGGATTGGCATTGCATCCTGCACAGCAGGCACTCCACTTGAAATCAAAGGCAGATGCTTTTATAGGATTAGAAAGGATATCTTGAGGGGTGGAGGGAAGAGATTGAGGTTGGGGGGCTTCTGTTGCTTTTTCTTGTTACTTCTTTAGTAATAATGGTGAATGAATAACGATAATACTGCTGTTTTGCCTGCCTTGAGCACTAATAACATTGTTTGCTTACAATTAAAAGGAAATAAAAAGCTTCATTGTAACTTGGATTCTGAACAAATCAAGGATACTTAATTGAGGTTCTTTTCCTCATAAATAACTAATGGCACCTGAGTCTGTTTGAATTTTAATGCTAAATGGCTCTGAATGAAAATATTTGACTGCTGAGTCATGTCAGGCTGCCACACTTTTTTTTTTTTTTTTAATTATCTGACTGTATGTCTTTTAAGAGCTTCACAAACTACTTAAGCCCAGTCTTTGCCCAAGTGGAAACCTAATGAGAGAGCTGCAGCTTGCAGAGGATTGCAGTTGGTTACAATACATGCAATTGAAGCATGTCTTCTGGAAGAGAGATCTCAAAGCTTGAGTTAAGCTGCTGAAGGTACAGACCTTCCTCGAATTCACCACAGCCAGTTGATGGCTGCAAGGAGAGGGGAAGGTCCAGGGTCATTCCATGGCAGGACCTTCCAGTCAAAATGCCCCTTTGGGCTGCCTGCTGGGAGGTGAGATCTGAAGGAGTCACCAGCACCCCATGAAAATCGAGCTCTGCCACAACATCACCTTGAACACCCAGCCCCCGTTTGGCAGCACGCAAAAAGCCAGCATTTCACATGAAAACATTTTCAGATTGCTTTAAAAATGATCCTGTCCTCATGTTGGGGCTCCTGACTTGGAATACATTCCTTGCAATCTGCTGTGCTTAATCATCCAGTGTTTCTGCACACTGCAGCTTTCCTGAGAGTGGTTACTGCAGCTTGCCCTGCTTACTGTTTTCCACATCCCAGCCACATTTATGGCTTCACAAAATATTTCTTATTTAGTCTCTCTTTAAATACATAATTCAGTGAGCTTCTCCTGTCTCTTGACACTGCAAAGCATTTAAAAACCTTGGGTTTTCCTAATGAAACTGTAAAATGCCTTTTTTTAAATAGTGTATTATTTTTAGTTGACACTTTGCCTCACCTGTATGGAAGAGAGTTGAAGGGAGGAGCAGCTTGGTAAGAATATTCACCTTTTCTTAGTGTCACTGCTGCTTTCCTCAGTGTGTCCAAAGATTCAGATTTTGTGCAGGGTTGGCTTCCCTGTGTATTGTTCAAATCCAACAAATGGAGAGTCTGACTTCAGGAACTTGTCAGTGCCTTATTGAACAATAAAATCAGAATTCTGAGAAACAAGAGAGAAATATCACATATCCCAACCAATTAAAACTCTTCTCCAGCTGATGCCATTTGATAACATCACTCCATGTGATCTGACTTTCCTCTCAGCTGTTGGTGAATGCTGTTTTAGACCACGAGAATCACGACTGCACTGGCCCCTTGTTCAGGGTTTAATACATGGTTTCATTCTGCTGCCTGGCTTGACTTGGTCATTTATGAGCATCAGGGTGTGCCTGAAGGTTGAACTTGATGGTCTAAGAGGTCTTGTCCATAGTATGATATGATCTATGGAATTTTTCAACCACATAAAATCCTAAAATTGCTATAAAGTTTTGTTTATTATTGCTATCAGGTTTGGGTTTTTTACATTTCCTACATTTTTCCTGCCATGTATATGGTTTACAGAAGATAGGGCCTAAATTTAGATATCTATGATCAAACCAAAGTAAGGTCTGGCATTTTGTCATTGATGATTTTACTACTGAAAGAAAATCCTGAAGTCTAGGAATCTGCAAATAATGATTACTGCCCCCAACTCTTACCTGACATTATTTTCAAAACTGATCTCTACTGAAGATTTATTCTTGTATTCTTCTTTTCAGGTTTGCCTAGCACTAAATTTATCTGTGTTCTGTATTAACTCCTAGGTTTGCAGAGTCAGTTCTTGGAGGGGGTTGGTTTGGTTTTCAGAATAAAGGATCTTAACTTATGAAATTCACATAGGCTGGACCAAGGGAATAAAATCAATAAGCTTCTCTTGCACGTTTGTGCTCCTGCTTAAGAAATAAATTTTGCCATTTAAGTATAATTCTATAATAATTATATCTTTTGTAGTAACTCCCTCATTCCATTCTTAAATCAACCTATCAATTCCAGAGGAAGATGTTTAAAAAATTAATAGACACCTGGAAAGCAAAAATACAGGTCAGGATTCATAGAGGTACTTTTTCTAATTCCAATACTTTTGTATGAGAGTAACTTTCCTTTTTTTTTCTGCCTCCAGCATTGGTATATAAGCTCTTTAATTGGCTGAGATTTTAAAGAACACTCTAATCAATGCCTGCTTCCCATTGAACTTTTGAGAGAGAGATTTGTGATGCATTCTCTTAAAATCATGAACAGAAAAGCAGTTTGCTTACTCAAAACCAGTATCCCATTGAAGAAAGATGTGGTGTTTATCATTCAGCAATCAACTTAATTGCCTTCCATTATGAAATTGGCTTGGGTTTTTGGGTTCCCGCCATAGCAGTTTTTAATAGCACAAATGAATTTTTCATAGAATGAGAATGGAAAAAAGTTCCAAAATGCTGAATTCAAAGATACATTTCTCCACTGTGCATTCTTCCATGCTCCTGCTGGAAATCATCGAGTCATATGTTGTTATTGCTTGTCAGAAGACCCATCCAGATGGGAAGTCCTTCTATTTTATATTAGCAGAGGCTGTAGGGAGCCAGAAATAGGGAAGTGGAGACAGCCTTGCCATCTTCCAAAACTGAATACAAGAGGAATGTAATCAACCTCCCATGAGAACTTGAGAGGTTTTACTTTTTCCTCACTTCAGTAGCTCAGTTTTATCAGTAGAGTCGTTCTGCTGTGAGCCTTGATCTGCTTTTTAATGCTTCTTTTCTCCATTGCAGGGGGAGTATGCAGCAGGTCAGGCAGTTCCTCTCATCTTGGAGATGATGGCCACAGCAGAGGAGCAACTAAGGAACACAACTAAGGAACTAAATCCACGACACCCCGTCGGTGTGGGTGGCTGTAGGGATGCACATCAACAGACAGACATGGGGAGTTCCTTTCTCAAAACCTTCTTTCTCCTTTTTCCCCTTGTTCTTTTTGCTTTCCTCTGCTTGAGAGCCCCATGGTTCCTCTAATGTTGGTCTGAGCTCTTATTAACTGCAAAATCTTAGGGGGCAGCAGAAGTGACAGAAGCAGCATGGGGGCCTTCCTGGAGGCTCTGCTTAGCAAGGTGATGCCACTTAGTATCTGAAAAAAAAACCCCAAAACCAACAAAACCTTTACTTTTAGAAAGTTGGAGCACTTTTTGAAGACAAAAATGTGTAGCTCTTTCAATATGTCTCACATGAATGCAGTAGGGTCCCTTTCCTATTGGTGCAAAGAAAAATCTTCTCTAAAAGGTTTTTCACACTAGAAGATCTACATTGTTTTATTCTGATTTAAGTGTGACCAGTTCATTGTAGCACAGCTATTTAATTTTTTAAAATAATTGAAACAAGCCCTTAGCTTTCTGGGCTGGAAATCAAATTTTGGCTAGCTGTTGTATTTTGCTGCAGGATCTAGTCTTCATAAATGGCATTTCAGTGCATATTTCATTATTGATTTCTGCCTTTCTTGACTCCTAAGGTATGAATATTAAAATATCACTGAAGTTAATTTTTAGAGTGATTGAGGACACTGTATAAAAAGACACATTTTGAGGATGATGTAGGATTTAAAACAAAAAAAACACTTTTCCATGCTGCTTCTGCCTTGTGAGCGTTGATTTCCTGGTTGGATTTGTTGGTTTAAATGGGTATTTTAACTAGGGGTTTTTTTATGCAATTTTTTTTAATACCACTGATTTTCATGGCTGTTATTGTAAGATTATTACAGAGGCATTTAAAAACCATTTCTAAGTAAAATTTTAATTTCCTCATCTCTCACAGGTAAACTGCAGTGATAAAAGCAAATGTTTTCATTGAATTTTGTGTTCTTTATTCCAGAAGAAGAGAAAAAGAATTGAAAGCTTTACTGGGAGAAAGTTTTAAGGGGTTTTGCTGGATATTCTTTTTTAGAAGAGGGAAGCTGTCACAAGAAAGAAGAAAATAAATGGACATTTCAGAATCTGTGGTTGCCTAAATTCCTCTAAAAATTAATTCTGAAACTAAAGTACTTTAGGAATCCTGTAATCTAGGAAAATCAGACTGATATCCAACACACATTAGCAGATGCTGACTTCTTCCAGTGGTGGCTGCTGTATGTGCTTGTAGCTGTCAGGAGATCATGTGGATGCATTGTCTGATAATAGCTGTATTTTTTACTTACCTGTCAGATTTGAAAGGCTGAATTGATGGTGTGTGTGGTTTAAACAGGATGGATGTGGATGTGTGCAGTACATGTCTGTCAAGGAAAGCTGGAAATGTATGAGTTAATTGTATATTGTTTTGTAGTAGGGTAAATTTTTAATCACATTGCATGTATGCTTTTTTTGTGGTGAAGGAAGTAATTGATATTTGGGACACAGAGGGATATCAATATTTTATTCAGTTTCCTAAAAATAAAAGGAGTCATGTGGGTTTCTTTCATGAACTTATATGTTTATAAGGTTTAAGATGAAGGAATTTATTCATGAATGTTGAGATGCAAAAGTATCATCAGCAACAACAGCTGCCTAAATCAGTTGAGACAGTAGTAAGTTACATAGTTTTGTTTTATATCTGCTTTTACTTTTGAGGGCAGGGAGCTTGTAAACACTCACACCTCTGAAAACAAGTAAAAATCTCTGTAGGTGGTGACACACCTCCTTTCCCTTCATTTGCTAAATCCCATCACCAGCTCCTGCATTCCCATCCCTCTTTGACCCTGGTGATGGGATACAGGGTTAGTGATATGAGCTGCAAGAAAAGTCTGGATTTTTGGGAAGGAACTTATTTTCTGGGGCACTAATTGGTCTTTTCTTGACAGAGCAGCAGTGGCTCAAACCAACTGCATCGTGCACGGTGCTCTTTTCTCTAAAACCACATTTACTGGGGCTTTTCCTAGGCTGAGAAACCTTGTTATGCTGAAATCGTGGGTGGGGCTTCAGGACACTGATGTGATGATAGCATTGTGTACTTAATGGGGCTATATGTTGGGGGTTTTCTAAGATTTTGTATTCAGATATTTAAAAACATCCAAGTGGCAGTGTTTTATTCAGACACAGAGATGAGAGAGATGTTCCAGGTTAGATGCAAGTGGTGACCATGAGTGAGTGACACTGCTGGACATTGCCTGGGCAGGGAGCTTGCCCCACCAGCCTCTGCCTCAGGAAAAATGTGATTAAAGCAAGAAGTATAGCAAAAAAAAAACCCCACTTGGCTATGTTTCCCTTTTTATTTAAAAAAAATAAATAGTTATTAATAATCCCCATAATAATCTCTACATGTGAAGATACAGTGGGACAAGCCCCAGTCTGAGCTGGAGAGGAAAGGTGGGATGGGTGCAGGTGTGCTGGAGAGGTGTTGGCACCCTATTGAATGCTGTTGGATGGGGCTTGCCAGCCCTGTCCTCTGAACTGAAACCCTGCGTGGTTTAACAGGCAATAAACCAAGAATTGTTTTGAAAATCTCACCAAAAGCTAGTCTAATAGATTCTCTAAATCTGATCAGCACATTGCATTGTCCTCATTCCCATTTATCCAACTCTAATAATGCTATAATTGGTCCCTCATGAAAATATTTGTCTTAAAATCTGTGGTTCAGCATCAGGAGTTTGGTGTCGTGGCTGTTTGGGGTTTTTTCCCCTCTCTTTTTGCTGCTTGCTGCCAGTTGAGTGCAGCATGTTGTCTGCCTGTGGAAATATAGATTGGGTGATCTGTCTCTTTTAGACCATTCAGTGATGAAATTTCTACTGTACCACTTTATTGTGACATTACCTGACTAGATAAAGCCATTTTCTGTCTGAGGAGGGAAAGAAGCTGGCAGTGTCTACATAAATCGTGTTACTCATTTCATGCTGAGACAGGGGTTCCCAAAGGGAGATCCTCTGGGACACGTCCCTCCTCAGCAGAAAAACAAACAGAGGCACAGCCTGTTTCTGAAAATAGAGCTGATCAGTTTTGTAATGTTGCTGTTATTGCAATAAACAGCTTTGCAGTTTAGTTTAACAGGTATCCCAACAGCTATTAAAAAATAAAGCACATATGAAAGAAGTGCAGCGTCCCCCTGCTCCTTCCTTTCCCCAAAGCACTTGGCATCACCCTTGGACTCCAATTGCAGGGGAATGACTGCATATCTTAAAATAGTGCAATGTGGGTTTGTTCATGCCAAAATTGCTGCTTTGTCTGGCCCATTTGAATACCATTGTCCAATACTGGAGTGAGGCAGCTCTCAGATCCCTTTGTGAAAGCACCAGTTTTTAACAGCTCTTTATTTTGTGAGCTGCTTGCCCCTAGATCCTAACGTGCTTTGTAAAAATAAGGTAAAATTCTTATCCTTGTTTTGCAGATGGAGGGCTGTGGTCTTCAGAGATAGATAACTGAATAGGGGAGCTGGACGGGATTTCTGGCAGAAGCTGGTTTTTGTCAGGAAACATTGATTCATTAAAGCTCTTTTGCAGAAGCATATGCTTTGATGAAACTCCTGGCATGAAGTTTTCCTGAAGCGTGGGACAGAATCTAAAGGCAGATTTTCTGTGCTGGCAGAAAAGTGAACACGGACTCTCCTCCATGGCTGCAAGGGGCCCTGGGTCACTCAGCTGGGCTGTTCAGCCCCTGCCAGAGCTCCAGTGACCTCCACAGCAGCGTGGCAGTGCCCAGGGGTGCCTTTTGCTGTCCTCCCCAGGAGCTGAGACCTCTCAGTGTGGTAGGGAATGGCAAAAGGGCTGATTTTCCTTTCCTTCCACAGGCTTTGAAAGGCCTGTGGTCTGTCCCTCCCCTGCAGGCTGTCCAGGCACGGCTTTGTGCTCTTGCTAGGCAAACACCTGGAACATCTCTGGGGTCAAATGCAAAGCAGTACAAAACAGTCTAAAGTTGAAGTTAGAGAAGGTAGAACTCTCAGGCGTTTTTTGCTTAACAGAGAAAATTTTTTGCTTTGTTCTGTCCTGTCTGGTAGTTACTGGGAAGAAACTCCTGACAGCATCCTAGAAATCAGCAGCTCATGGTATTTCTGGTGAGGCTGTGTGGACTCCCTTTCTGCTGTCCTGAGCCTCTAGAAGGAGGCTGTTACTCCTTGGTGGAGTCCTTGATCTGCAATGAACAGCCACAACTCTGACAACAATATTCTGCACTTATTCAGCTACTGCAACTCGACTCAGAATTCCCTTTCAGGGCCTGCACAAAACAGCCTGATGTGCCTGAGCAGTGGGTGGGAGAGGCAGTGTTTCTCCAGCTGGGGGAACTGGAGATCTGACAGACTCGGTGATGTGCCCACTGTCACACGGGAGGGAGGGAGGGAGGGATGGAGGGAGGGCTGCTGTGCACCAGAGACAGAGCAGGAGCATCTGCTCCTTCAGCATGCAGAGCTCACCTGTGCTCAGCACTGCCCCTCAGGCCTCCCCGTGCTCTCTGCCCTGCCCTGCCCACATTACCACATCCCCACCTTTCTTCTTTCTTTCTAGGAAGGAATTAAAATGTGAAAAAAATAAAATAAAGAAATGCTGTTTCTTCTATCATAGCTGGTTTGGGGTTCTTTTTTAAAATACAGCCCTTTCACATGGTTTTCTTTTTCTTGTTTTCTGTGTGTGTGCCCACTTTGTTTTCCAGCTCTATCCAAAATACCCAGGATTGTGTAGTTGGCTGATTGGTGTCTTCTGGGGTCTTTTCTCCTTTGATAAAATGCTGCTGGCTGTTCTGTACCTGCTACTTTATATCCTTCTCTCTCACATATATAGCTACCTATATCATATGGAAAGGATCAAACAGTTTTGATTTTTCCCAATGATACTGAGAAATGCAATATTTATCACAGGTTACTTGCAGAGAAGAAGAAAGGAGAATCTAAGAGTGTTCCCTTCAGCTGTTTTTCTGTCAAGGCACGGTGTATGTCCCAGTCCACTTGTTTTGCTCAGTGTGTTAGTTCTGCTCACTACCAGTGGTAATGCAGCAAGACTGATGAAGTTGGTTGCCTATTGGCCATGTGAAGGAGAAAAAACAACCAAAGCTGGTTGTTAGTTATCCCCACTAAAGTGCTAAACAAATCTCCCAGCAGCTAAACTCCCTTCCCTTTTTATTACTTACTGTACCTTGTAAATCAAATATTTATTAACTGAAAACAGCTTTGCTCACTGACTGATCTTGCAAACTTGGGACAAATTCACCACAGCCAGCTAGTGGCCAATTGCTTATTCAGGCTGCTAAAGGAAATCAGCCTGGTGGAAAGACAAACTATGTGATGATTTTTCTTCCCCCCTTCCCAGGAACAAACCTCTCACATCACCACTTTGCCTGCCACATTTACCTTTCATGAAAACCAGTGTGTTCTGAGTGAGGTCACTGCTACCCTTTTGAAGAGGACTTTATTTTTGTTCTGTTGTGTTTGTTTTTGTTGTGCCTGCGTGGGAAAACGAAGCTTTAGCGGTTTGAAAAGGCAGGAGCAGACACAGGCATTGTTTCAATTAGCATATTGGGTCTGTCACCCGGTGAAATGAAAAGATCCCTTAAGCAGCTGCTTCTGTGGTTGCTGTCTGATCATCTCTGGCTTCGTGTTAATCTGTGGGGGTCCTCAACAGTCCGACTGCAGCAAGCTTGAAGCCCTTGGATGTTGAGGGATGACAGGATGAGGAGAACAAAACTGAATTCACGCTCGCTTTCTCTTCCTCTGGAAGCGCTGCCGGTAAACTTGAAAAGATCTTTGCATCATCCCAGGCTTTGCCTTTGGTTGCTGTAATGAAAGTGATTTGCTGTCCGTTGTCTGATAAATATCCCCTGGAATGACAGCACAGTTGTGCTCTTTCACTGAAAAGGGAGGCACAGAACGAGCAGGAACTGCAGGCATTTAAGAGAGGCTCTCCAAGGAGTTGTTCAGGGACACAATTTTCCCTCCCTGCCAAGGCCGGGGTCACCTGCTGCAAGCACGTGTGTTGCAGTAAATGCACACAGCAGGCTGGGTGGCAGCAGTAAGTCCATTTTCAGTGACCCTTTTGGAGCCTCAGGACCCACACCTTGTGCCTTGAAGTTTTGCTCAGCAACTCCACGCTGATGTTCATCAGCCACAGCTGATGATTGCATTGATTTCACTGGATATTACCAAAAGGACTTCAAATATTATTGATGTTTTGTGTCTTTATCTTTGTTTTTTTCTCTCTCTCAGACTAATTTGAGGGATTATACAGCAATTCTCTCCTCACAGCAGCACTCTCACCCAGCCAGAAGCACCAGCCTGCTCCTGGGTGTGTGTTCTGCTCTCAAGGGCTGCTCTCCTCTGTCAGGCTTGGGAGGTCCTGCAGCACATTTTCCTGGAGAGCAGCAGGAAGCCACCAGTACTTCTGCAGCTCTTGGGGAAGCCCTTGGAACCTGTGTGACAGTGCAGCAAGAGTGGCCTCAGGAGCACTGGGAGCTTCCCAGTCAGAGGGACAGGGCTGGGCAGCAGGGAAGGGGCACTGCCCCCATGGGTCATGTCTGTCCTTTTCTGACCCAGAGATGGGACAGCTGAGAGGTGTTTTAAAAACTTTTAATCCATTTTCAGTCTCACGTGAAGGGTGAGACAATATAGATGTTATAATTCATGCCACCACAATCAGAAGCCAACTATTTCCTAATTACAGTAAGTGTTTCTTGGCCTATCAGCTTTTTGCCATGCCATGCTTGGTAAATGCCTTAAAGCCAATCATCTAAAATTACCCCTCGTGGGTCCTACCACAATTCATTTTTCATAGTTCTTTTTCTCCAAAGTATCAAGTCTTATTTACAAAACTATCCTTTGAAACTTGTTTCTAGCTCCATTTCTCTCTCAACAATGTCTATCCTATTCCATGGCATTTCTAAGTCAGCATTTCTTATCTCAAAGGTTGCATACATATGCCCACTATGTGAGCCTCCTGTCAGGCTTTGGGAATTCTCTACAAATTCATTTCCCACATTGTCCACCTCGTGAGGGCACTTAGAGCACCCTGGTTCACTGCCACAAGAGGACAGGGTCCTTATTGCATTCTCCTGAAGTCACAGGTGACCAATACTTTCCAGGCTAGACACATTTTTTTTTTTTCCAAATGCTAAAAACCATAATCATATCTGGCTCTTCTGACCCATCCCCTGGTGAATTATTGCTAATATTTTCCCTTTTTCATTTTTATACCTTTGGATAGTTGAAGATGGATATGCTCTGCCTTTAATCACTTTGCCAAGCTGGAAATATTTATATATTTATAAGAAAAGAAAAAAAATCTACATTTTATATTTGTGACAAGATGCATGAGCATTGCTGAGCAAGAAGCAACTGCCAGAACCCACAAATCTCTGGGATAATTTTACATCCACCAAGCAGGGGTGATATATTTTATAAGTGTGCATTAACAAGATGGTCATCAGGGACTGCTCGTTTGGATAATAAAATAGCCACAAAGTCACTGTTGGTTTTTGGTTGTTTTTTTTTTTTTTTTTTTTTTTTTTTTTTTTAAATTCTTTTTTAATGTGTATGAACTATTGTCTTGAAAGATCCCTGAATACAGAGCAAGAGTGAAGTAGGGAAAGGCAAGAAATCCATAGAAAGCTGCTCCCAGAGCCACTCCACTCTCAGTTACTGGTTAACTGGGACAGGATGGACTCAGCCTGATGCCACATCCCAGAACCTGCCCTATCTGCTGAAGGATGTTTGTCTTGCCACAGGGACCTGATGGATGAGGATGGGATGGGTGTCATGCTGTGCACAACACAAGCACCAAAAGGTCAAAATGCTAAATTTATTGTTTGCCTTTCCTGTCTGACAGTACTATTCCACATTTCTGAGCTTTCAGGTCTTTCCACTCTGCCCCAAGACATCTGTAGGCTACTTAGAAAATGTTTGGAGGAAAGTCTTGGACTCCAGTGTGTGTCCAGAGCAATCTTGTGTTTACAACCCTTGTACACTTACCTAGAAATGCACTTTCAAAGCTTTGCTTGCTTGCTCCAGACTAGATATTTCATTCCAGATAAATATAGAAATGGCAGCATTCTTATCCAAACCTTTCTGCTTGCCATGAAGTGGTGCTTTCTTATTAAAAAAAAACCCAAACAAACAAACAAAACAAAACAAAAAAAAAAAAAAACCCAAAAACAAAAGAAGAAGAAGAAGAAAATACCCAGCTCCTTTCTTTGTGTATCATACATTGCAATGCATTTCTGGTTGATGGGACTAGGCCTTGTACTGCTACCTTAAGCCAGGCATCAGCTCTTCTGCCAGGTTTACTGCACTTCTCATAAGAGTGTTTATTTTCTGGGTGCTGTTAGTTACCTTGAAATTGCATTTTATTCTTTAAGGCTTTCTTTACTTTTTTGATGGTGTTTTGAGTGTGTTTTTAAAATTTGCATTAAACTGGTCCTGATTTTCCAAATAGACTCCAGACAATAGAAGGCACCAAATGCAGGGGCACATTTACTTTCACAATGTTTTGGGTAAAAGGATTTAGACTGAAGCAGAGGCAACCTAATTGTTGTAGTCTGGAAGTAACTTTAAACATAAAAAAACAATTTGGTCCCTGAATTTTTCAGCCAATCCATTAAGACAACATGATTTATTCTTTCAAACTCTTTTTTATCTCTGACTTTATTTATTATACAGCCAAGCTATGTCCAGTTTGCACCTGACTGGTCCCAGGGAATCAATCTAATTTGCTGTCTGTAAACAAGGGGGTGAAGCTTGCCTGGAGGCTGGGGGAGAGGGGTGAGCAGACGTGTGATGAGGGGTCTGTCACTCATGTCAGTGAGGAGAAACACTTTGGCTGGGTGCCAAAACCAGATCAGAGGAAGCAAGCCTTTCCCACTAATTGGTTTCTAAGTGCTGTTTATTCCTCTTGTCACCAGATTCCCTCACACCTCTGGGAGCACAGCACTCCTCAGGATGACTTGGTTGGGTTCCCTCCCAACCCAAACTGTGATTCTGTGGTTTCTGGGCCCTTCACTACCAGGAGAGATTGCCAAGGTGGCTTTGGCTGCACATTCCTGGCCAGTTGCAGTAAGTGGGGTTGACCCTGTGTGGGATTGGGTGGGGGACCCAGCCCAGATGAAAAAAATAACTCTGGGGCACGGTGGGAAATTGTTGTTTTAAATCAAAATGAGCTCCCAGACATGTCCAGCTGCATGGGATGAGCCAGAAGGTGAGGAGGTGACCATGCAGTAATCCTGCTCCCTTCCTCCCTCCCAGCTAAGCACCAGAGCTAGCCCAGGAAAACTTCTTGATCATCTTTCTCTCTTCTTTCCAGAGACACCCAGGCTGTTTTCCTCCCATGAGGAGATGGGAGAAGGAGGGGAAGAATGACAGATTTGTGAAGGGAGCACTGTGCCTCTGACAGCTTGCAGATGCACAGGAAACAAGGTTGGCAAAAGGCAGCATTAGGTGTTCCTGCTGCCAGCTAATGGTGTCCAGTCAGGTGGGTTAGCCTAACAGACAGATAGTAATGGATTAGCTGTACCAGAGCAAATGCTTTATTGGCAAGTAACCATTTGCAACCTACTGTGCTCTTCCACCCAGAATTTTCCTACTTAATTTCCTGACAAGCCACTGTCCTAGCACCACCTAGTGTCTAGCCTGGCAACTCAGACGTCCTTAAAGTGGGAATTCCAGCCGTTTGTGGCCTAAAGAAAAAAATTCAGGGGGATTTTCTTGGGTTTTTTAAACTAACATAGACTCCTACAGCACCTTCAGTAAAGCCTACAGTTGTACCATCTGAAAAAAAAATGTTTTTGTTTCCAAATTCTACCATTACTTAGCATGAGTGTCTTCTCTCAAATGTCTGAAATCTCTCTGCACAGAAAAGGGCAGCAATCATGAACCTTTCCTGACAGGGCTGTTGAAATTTTGACTTTCAGAAGGGATATCTTGGCTGAATAAATGAGGAGCACAGAGGTATTAAGAAAGGATAACGTGAAGATGCAGGTTCTTCAATGTCAGTGGCAAGGCAAGACAGTGGTTAAAATTTTGCTGCTTAAAAGTCCTGGATTATTTCCAAGAGGATGGAGAAATGGAGAGCAGAGTGTGCTGCAAAGAACAGCAAAATGAGACCATGGTGTGCCTGGCAATCCGAGCTGGCATGCAAAGAGACCGAAATTACTGCAAAGTGTCCTATTTCTCATGAAGTCAGAAGCACAGCAGGAATGTTGGCACTCCCAATTCCAGCCTCCAAGCAGCATGTATCATTATAAACTTATTGCCAAACTCTTGGTTTATTAGCACTACAGAGCCAGGAGTGGGAGTTTGTGTCCCTTCTGTCACATTGCATCCACAGGGTTAAGCCTCACAGTTTGCAAAGTGGAGCAGACTAATTATCATACTTGGGAAATGACTCCAATCTGACAGTCACATGTCTCCTGGGAAGGACAACCCAGGAGATGTCAACGAGGGGGGAAAAAGAAATCACTCTGGGGAAAACTTTCCCAAGTTTTCAGCAGTTCTGATGGTGTGTTTTCCCCTAGTGGCTCACAGAAATCCCAGGCAGCAGAAACAGTTTTGATGGATGTGTCTCAAGGACCATGGTGTGTGTATGTGGCTGTCACCACCACTGTGTGAGTGTGACTGTCACCACCACCACTGTGTGAGTGTGACTGTCACCACCACCACTGTGTGTCACCACCACCACTGTGTGTCAACACCATCCCTGTGTGTATGGCTGTCACAACCACCACTGTGTGAGTGTGACTGTCACCACCACCACTGTGTGAGTGTGACTGTCACCACCACCACTGTGTGTCAACACCATCCCTGTGTGTATGGCTGTCACAACCACCACTGTGTGTGTGTGACTGTCACCACCACCTCTGTGCGTGTGGCTGCCATGACCATCACTGTGTGAATGTCACCACCACCACTGTGTGTGTCTGTCCCCACCACTGTGTAAGTGTCACCCCCACCACTGTGTGTGTGTCTGTCACCACCACTGTGTAAGTGTCACCACTACCACTGTGTGTGTGTCTGTCACCACCACTGTGTAAGTGTCACCACTACCACTGTGTGTGTGTCTGTCACCACCACTGTGTAAGTGTCACCACTACCACTGTGTGTGTGTCTGTCACCACCACTGTGTAAGTGTCACCACTACCACTGTGTGTGTGTCTGTCACCACCACTGTGTAAGTGTCACCACTACCACTGTGTGTGTGTCTGTCACCACCACTGTGTAAGTGTCACCACTACCACTGTGTGTGTGTCTGTCACCACC
Source organism: Urocynchramus pylzowi (assembly GCA_013397555.1). NCBI lineage: Eukaryota > Metazoa > Chordata > Aves > Passeriformes > Fringillidae > Urocynchramus > Urocynchramus pylzowi. The sequence goes on from VZRH01005248.1 coordinate 340,790, forward strand.
ACTGTGTAAGTGTCACCACTACCACTGTGTGTGTGTCTGTCACCACCACTGTGTAAGTGTCACCACTACCACTGTGTGTGTGTCTGTCACCACCACTGTGTAAGTGTCACCACTACCACTGTGTGTGTGTCTGTCACCACCACTGTGTAAGTGTCACCACTACCACTGTGTGTGTGTCTGTCACCACCACTGTGTAAGTGTCACCACTACCACTGTGTGTGTGTCTGTCACCACCACTGTGTGTCACCACTACTACTGTGTGAGTGTCACCAACACTGTGTGGCTGTCACCAACACTGTGTGAGTGTCACTACTGCCACTGTGTGTGTGTGACTGTCACCACCACCACTGTGTGTGTCTGTCACCACCACTGTGTGAGTGTCACCACCACCACTGTGTGGGTCACCATCACCACTGTGTGGGTCTGTCACCACCACTGTGTGAGTGTCACCACCACCACTGTGTGGCTGTCACCAGCACTGAGTGAGTGTCACCACTGCCACTGTGTGTGTGTGACTGTCACCACCACCACTGTGTGGGTCACCATCACCACTGTGTGAGTGTCCCCAACACCGCTGTGTGTCACCACCACTACTGTGTGTGTGTGGCTGTCCCCACCCCCACTGTGTGAGTGTCCCCAACACCCCTGTGTGTCACCACCCCCGCTGTGGCTGTCACCACCACTGTGCAAGTCTCCTGCCTGCTCACCCTCCCTGCTGTGGGCCAGCCCCAGCTGCTGCCACCAAGGGTCAGCACGGCCATGGAGACCCCCAGCCCGGCCGTGGCCACGGCTCTGGGCACTGCTTCACCTTCCCAAGAGGGCTCTTCTCAAGGTGCCCCTTCCTCCCCAGGGCAGCCCTGCCCCATCCCACCCCACAGCTGCAGGGAGAGGGGCCGTGCTGCAGCAGACCTGCAGGGGCCCTGTGCCAAACCAGGCGGCTTTTGACACGGATCAGCAGAATGAATTGTTAGAGGGAGCACGACTGACTTCTGAAAGGGCCCTGGTTTTGGTGACAACAGATTTCAGAGAGGAAGAGTCACATGTGAATAACATGTGTGCCCCTGACAAAGAGAGGAACCCTCTGACAGGGGGTTACCTGAACCCCCAGCAGCTGCTGAACACCCCTGTGCTTGCTGCTGTGAAGACACTCCACCTGAAGGTTGTCACTTCACTAATGACATGATTGCTAAGATTTTGGGTGGGGATTTGTCCTAACAGATGTTTTTCATCACTTTTTTTTTTTTTTTTTAATTATTCCTGATGCTTTTACCTATCAAACTGCAGACTTCTTCAAAGGAAAAGGAATAGGCAGTTGTCATAACAACAAAGCTCTTCATTACCACAGGAACCTCTGACAGCTTTATTTAAAACATTAAAAAAAATTAAAAGAAAAATCCAACCAATTATTTTTATCAGTCTGATTCATGTTCTTTTTAAACAGATTACAGTGTGTTCTCTAGCAGTTACACTGTGAAGGGAGTATGGCATGAATATTTATGATAATGTAAACTTTGGGAAAAAATTAAAAGTGAGTTTGTTGTCTTTATGAGCTTCCTGTGGCAATAGCTCACCTTGCCTTTTAATTAGAGGATATGATGTGAAATTTAAAGGTGGAATTTTTCTTTTTTTTTCTCACATATGTAAAGCAAAATGATCATAGCATGAAATAAAATACTGAGTTAGTCACCCATGTGTTCCAGAAAATTATGTCTTCCATTTTTCAAGCCAAAAAAAGGATATTAGCATCCTGAAGCTAGAGGAGGAGTGATTTGTTTGTTAAGAGGTGGAGGCCCTTTGCAGAGTTTAGAACAGGCTCCTGTTTTTATTTCTCAGCTCCTGAAGCTGAAATAGCAGAGAACGAAAGACCAGGTATTGCTGTCCCATCTCATAGAAGAGGAAGATGCAGAGAGGTGCTGTCCACAGCCCCTCCAGTCCCAAGAAATAGCCTGTTTATTGGGAAGTGTGCCTTGCTGGAGCAGGAGAAGCAGGAGGCTGATCTGGGGACAGAGCACTGCCTGGCCACAGGAAACAGGAGCCAAAGAGTCCTCGTATTTTTTCACACAAAAGAGGTAAATAGCTCCAGCTTCTTCCTGTTTAACTTGCACACTCAAATTTGAAAGATGCTTTTCTGGATTTCACATTCTAATTCTTAGTCTGAAATAAAGGCTAAATGCCTTTCATCTGTTCAAGTCATTTATAGTACCCTTAGCAAAAGGATTTTTTTACAGCAAAGTGAAGGATAATAGTGGAATTGTTAAACTCGTACCCTTAAAATAAGCCACATTTGTCCTCAGTTTGAACAGTGATGTTTCTTGCTGGGCGTAATCAACAACTTAATTCTCTCCCTAAGCCAAGGAAAGAATGAGTATCTGCAGAGACCTATCATTCTGTCTTCCATCCATAAAGGAATATAACAAGCAGCTGTTGCATTTATCTTAAGAAGATGATAACTCTAAATTGCCTCATGTCACAGGCACTTCTCCTGCAGATGTCCACAATTCCTCCATCGAGAGGATGACCATGAAAAGCAGGGAAAATACCAAATATATAGGGTCAGAGTCCTCTCCCAAAATAATAGATTACTTAACCTCAGACGTGTTGGGACCCTATTTTCTGCCAGTTTAGGGGCAGAGAGGTTTATATTTACCTTTAAAAACAGGCTGGACACATACAGCAGAACTTGTTTTCTCCCTGGGCGGAGGGGATGGGGTGCTGTGAGCATTATTTCCCTATTTCCTTCCTCCTCCATCTACCCACAGCCTGGGTTTGCTGGCTTCCCTCCGAGGGGAAATGTGGCCCTGGCTCTCCTGTTACACGAGCTGATGTTGGGAGTTATTATTTAATTATGACAACTACACACATACAAGGCCCTGCATTAGGAAACACACACACACCATCTGCTAGATCCCAGGATTTAGCTGTGGGCATCCAAGAGAGGAGTCTTATGAGCATTAACATTATTCCAGGAGCCCATAAATGCAGGTCTCCTTGCACGGCACTGCCGAGGGAGGCATCTAGGGGAAGAGCATTCCTCCACGATACAGTCATTACTGCTTCAGCAAGATGTTAATTTTTGCAATAAATAAGCTTAATCTTTTTTATGCAGATCGTTTTAGAAAATAAACAGGCCATTTTTATGAGCTACTTAGACCCAGGGCTGGGATGGGATTTGTGGTAAGGTCCTGCATGCGCTACAAATTGTAAGCAATTTTGAATTCCTGGGGAACTGCTGCAGTTCATTATTTCTTGTGGGTTTTTAAATAACTTATAAATGCAACATTTTTGCATGCTTCAGAGCATTTAGAAAGCAGAATCTTTGCCTGGAAGATCTCAATTCCTGATTACTAAAGAAGGAAGATGACTTCAATCCATGGACTGAGCCTGTAGTTTTACCACAGCACCTTTCTCTTCTTTCACCTTGCTTCTGGAGAACTTGTTTGGAAAACAGGGAGTGGGGGAGCTGCTGTAGGAGAGCCTGACCACCTTGGAAGCATGAAATCCCTTGGGCTTCAGTGTGGTCTCCTCTACTAGCCATGTTTGTAACTTCAGCAGAGATTAGCAAACAGCAGGAAACTCAGTTCAGGTATCTTTAACCACAGACCTCACTTTTAGAAAGAAAGTAATAATGCAGTTTTGGACCCCTGAGGATATCACTATCCTGCCTGATGTGGGCTGTGAATAGTAATGTACAATAGATGTGTGGTTCTGATGTGAATTGTTGATTAATGTTTGCTGAAGGAATAATGCAGCTGTTGTCTTGAGGATAAAAGAGATGTTGTGTTTTTCATGAAGTATTAGAGAAAGAAATGCTATTACTAGCCAGAGTTAGGCATTTAATATCTTACATGACTAAATCTCAAGAGGGGACTGATTTTGCCTTCTCGCCAGCCCTGAGATGAATTCATTTGTATGACAGCCTCTGTCATGACACTAGATATGATACCATGTCCTGGCCAGAAGGTTTCACAGTTTTGGTGAGATCCTGTGAAGGAGATTAATCATTCCAGCCCAAAACTAGCCTGGCTTACAGAAGACAAATGTGGCCTCCAGGTTCAGCTGCTCCTCTTCACCTTGTGGGACATGGGCTCAGTTCACTGATCATAAAATCATAGAATGGTTTGGTTTGGGAGGGACCTTAAAGTTTATCCAGTTCCAACCCCCCTGCCACGGGCATGGACACCTTTGAAGAGATCAGGTTGCTCAAAAGCCCCATCTAGCCTGGCCTGGAACACTTCCAGGGATGGGACATCCGCAGCTTCTCTGGGCAACCTGTGCCAGGGCCTCACCACCCTCACAGTAAACCTGCCTTGTGTCTGCCTGGGAACTTGGATAAGGCTGTGCAGCCTGATCCTTCATTCCTGTCTTGTAAACAAGCTGATTTCATATTGTTAGGAAATCTCATTTTCTCTTTATCAGTGGAAATGATGCTCAGGCACCGTGGAAGAGGGGATCACAGAACCGGGTTAGTTTTGGCTGCATGCAGGCTCACCTTGTGTCACTCCATCACAGAGGCATCATCATTTCAACAGCTACAAGTTTATGTAAAACACTTCCATTCCCCATGGCAGGAAAGTTTATTAGCACTGTATTCCTCTTCTTGCTATCCACTGAGCCAAGTAGCTGTGTCTCACAATTACAGAAAGGAAAATATAATGTCTAGGCTGGCTTTCCTAGTGCAGGAATCCTAAGGGGATTGCTGTGGCTTTCACCCCCCACCTAACACATCCTCTGCAGGACACAGGATCCCACTGACACCAGGCAGCAGCCTTGGTCTGTCCAGCTCTGGATACAACACCAAGACAACAACAGAGGCCATGTTAACAATCCAAGCCATGAGCAAACAGCAGCAAACTGAAGCTGACCCTAGGGACAAACCTGGGTCAGGCTGAATGAGCAATGCTCCCTCCACACCCTTGGGCAGAATCACCATGGGGTCTTTAAACTCTGCAACTGTCAGAGAAACCATTTATTTTAACACATTGGCTCTAAATCAAATTCTAGGTAAAATAGCAAGCATAGGAAAGCACCGGTGGTTTCATTTGGTAAGGTAGGTAGAGGTGTTTGTGCGCAGTTTTTTTAAAACATGTTTTATAATGTAAATACAACCTGGATGAGAAAGAGAAAAATTGTTTTCATCATGAAAGCAACTGTAATTCCCAATTAAACAACTCCTAATAAATGTTGGTATTGTTCAGTCTCTGTGGAGGCCACCACTAACATCACACAGTGTGTAGGCCCCAAAGCTCTTGTTTGTTTCTAAAGTGATCAGGTCACACCACTCAGTTCCCCCCAATTTATTTAAATCTGTTACTTTATTTCAAGTGCTAATTATCTCTCACAACAAACAGAGCCTTGTCAGCTGCAATTACTGGCATTACAATAGATTATCAACAGAAAAGTGTGTCTTGAAGCAAGAAGTGTTGCCTTGGTTACCAACCCAAAACGCTCCTGGATTGCATCTGTAACCACAATTTCCTGATTATACCTGAAATATTTCATGAGCGAGGCCCCTCTTTTCCTCCTAAGTTAGTACAGGGCATCACGAGCCAAATTTTACCCTACAGAGCTGTGATTTAAATCACAACAGAGCAAGTTTGGAGCCAATGGTAGCATGTCCTAAAGGCAAAAGGAAGGGGTTACATTTTGCATGAGCAGAGGGGGATGCATTTTGTTCCTGCAGTTAGCACTAGAATCATTCCTGTGCCTTCCCAAGCGTTGTGCCTGGCTCGTAATCGAGAGCAGGCTGCTGCCCAGCAAAGCGAAGCGAAGCAGGTGTGTTTCACAAGGCCCTTCTCCTCCCCACCAACCACCCTGACACGTGCAAAGAGCTGGCACGGGCTCGGGAGCCTTGGACTGGTTGTGAATGCAGCTTTCAGGATGGCTGTGAGGGAGAGAGGGGCTTGATTTGACTTGGCAGGAGGAGAAATGTCAGCCGCGAAGGAAGCGCCAGTTCAGGCGAGAAGTTGGGAGGTTGGGGACGTCTCTCATCCTGTGTCACACAGCCAAAAGTTAAATGCCTCTGCCTGAGAGATGTGTGCTTGTCTTTCATCCCATGTAGGGTTGGTTCAAGCAGGAGGGAAACAAAGGATATAGTGCTGGAACTTTGTGACCTTAGCAGCTGAAGGAGGTTCCGGCACCGCTCAGGGATGTGTGTCAGCCCCCAAAGGGGAAGACAGGAAAAGAACTGGGATGCCTAAGCTTTATTTCCATTAAATGTCAAGTATATCCTAAACTGCAGTCCTACTGAGCACCATTTATTTGGACCCCCAGCTTGTGACTCTTAATCTTTTATGGGCAGCTTTCCCCTTCTGTGCTTCCCAAAACCCTCATGATCGATTTTAATGCACAGACATCAGCATCCTAGCCTTGAAATGGCTGGCCAGCCCTTTGCCTATCTTTATGCCTAAGCCTGATCAAGATCTCCAAACAACACATTTGCCTACCCTAGAGGAATCTAAAAATTTTGGGAATGCTGACCAATTGGGGTAAAATATGGTGGAAGTCTTTGCTTTCCTTTAAGTTCTCTTTTAAACTGGGGATTTTTCCTGTGAGTGGCGTGGTGTCAGGACATTTGGCCAGAGAGGAGGAGCCATGGACCTGCTTCCTCCCCTCTCCTGTCACAGTGTGGCCCTGTGCTGCCAGGATGGGGCTGCATTTTCCAAAGTCCCTTTGGGTAGCTCTACCATAGAAATGGTAGAAAGAAATTTAGTGGGTGAGAGGGAGGGACATCTGCTGATAACAGGCTATTGAATGTCAATGCATGACTGATAAGAACTTCAACATCCCATTGTGAGATGCTCCACCCAGAGGGAGGAGCCAACCATTCCTACACAGATAGAGCTGGGAATCTGGAGAGGCAGGACAGCTCTTGCTGGGTTTTGCTCAGAAAGAGAATTACCCCTTTTCAGCTGGATCAACAGAGGAAGATCTTCACCTTTCCTTCTACAGGATTTCCTGCTCCAACAGAACCACACCTGAGGACTGAGTCCAGGAAGACTGCAGCCACAATTCCAATTGGACTGAGACTACACCCTGACCAACCGGTGTCAGGTTGAGCTCTGACTCTGTCTGTGTTGTTTTAATCTACTGCATTTGTTTTTTTGTTTTTTTGTTGTTTTTTTTTTGCTTCCCTAGTAAAGGACTGTTATCCCTGCTCCCATATTTTCTGCCTGAGAGCCCCTTGATTTAAATTTTATAGCAATTCAGAGGGAGGGGGTTTACATTCTCTATTCCAGGGGAGGCTCTGGCCTTCCTTAACAGACACCTGTCTTCCAAAACCAAGACAGACACCATAGCCAGTTGTGTGCTTGTGGCATTTTGCTTAAAAGATGCTGAGTTCCAGTCCCAGCTCTTTCTGCATTTTATCTGTGTAAAATCCACGCAATGTAAAAGAAGATCACTCCCTAGGACCAAATACTATTGCATGGATTATGTGTTTCTTGCTTGTGCACCCTCTTTCTTCTCTTCTCCCAACTCAATTTACACAGAAGCTCCTTGGCATTTCAGAAGAGCTCCCACCTTCACTCACAGCTGTGATGGCACACAGGAGAGCATTCCCACACCTGTAGGGGCACCACTGGGCTGTGCCTTGGTGCTGAGGGAAGGACATGCAGGTCTGAGTCCTCTTACAGTGAAAAAAGACATGTCTGGATGTGCTGAGTCTCCTTAAGTGCTGTAACACTGCCAAACCCTATTGGCAAGTGAGGGTGAGCCCAATTTTCCTCTCTTGAGTTCCTCAGAAGGGCTGGATCAGTGGGACCACTGAGAAAAATAAATCACTGCTGATGGAAATATCACCTTGGAACCAATAGAAAACCACTCTGAGGAACATGGTTTCATTTCAGCTTTGGAATCACTGTCTAGGAATAAATAAGAGGGTTTGGGGGCATTCTGCAGATCACTGGGGAGCATACTGCAGAGCTTCATCTTCACTCACATTTTTCATTCCCTCAATTTGCACAGCAGGGGCACTGATTTGTACTCACAGCAGAACTGGTTTCTGTTTATCCAAACCCAAATATAAATATTTCCATCAAGATAAAATTTTAATGCAGGGCTTTATTACAAAGGCTGTTATTTGCAGGCTGCCATTAACAAATCCATGCTGCTGTGGTTTAAATGGAAAAAATTTAGAGCTGATTATAAAATGTTGTAATCAGGTGCAGCTATGAAGGTCTGATAATACCTGAACTGGAGACAGAAGGGTCTGTTGGGGATAAAAAAGCAGAGTGAAGGACTAGAAGCCAAGCCTAAAAGGGCACAGCCAGTGTCTAGCATGGCAGCACCATCAGAAGAGCATTATGAGCTGCATGGTAAGGTTCTTCCCCAGAACAGATTTCCATGAGTTAGCCCAGGGAGAGAATGGCAATCAGTACAGCTCCTTCACAGAGATACATTTTAGCTGCTTCAAAAATTAACTCATTAATTCTGAACAAACAGAAGTTCAAATAAAAGCATTCTGCTTTAAGAGGAAATAATGAGAGCAGAGGGAAATGGCAAAGCAGCACAGAGAAGAGTCTGGATACCCAGGAAGGGACAGGTTAGTCCATTATGCTCTTACTAAAATGAGACTCTTCCCATTTTTCCCAGACTTTGGTATGTGCATAATTTTTGATAACACCCTCTCTGATATCCTGAACACATTCTAAGGAAGGAATAGAATTTGATTTCAGCCAGGCCCTGGTGTTTGCTGAGCCTGGCAGAGAGGAGGAGAGCTGACCACGGCGTGTGGCTGTGTGGGATGGCGTGGGCACGAGCAGGTTTCTGTGATTCCTCAGATGTGGCACTTGAGTGGCCTTTAATGCGTTTTGTCTGCATGAAGCCAGCCCTGGAAGGTGTCTGAAAGGCTCCCCTGCCAGAGTGCAACAGGTTCTGACAACCACCAGTGCTCAGAGGAAGAACAAATGTGTGATTTAGGCCATTGTTGAGGACTTCTACCCTGCAAAGAGAGTTGTCACATTGCAAAATTGTAAAGCTGCAAATAATGGAGTGCTGACTGCACAATGTGTTACAGCCATGCTCTCCTATTATTTAACAATATATCTGTGGTCATTTACCAATCTTAGACTGCCAAACCACAGAGGAGCATAACTACATGAAGAACCTAGTCATCTAAAGCAAAAATTTGTTCTATCTCAGGCCATGTTATTATATTTTAAAATTTTATTAAGAAATAAATTTATTGAGCATTGTTTGCCTTAGAGGTGAGTGGTTCTGCAACTCTATTTCTTGTATCCACATAACCATGCTTCAGTAAATTTTGACGTTTTAACAAGAGTTTGGGGTCAGTTTCCTTAGGCAAGCTGAAGAAATTATTTCTGATGATTTAGTTAGTAGTGGTGTTGTGGTTTTCTGTAATCATACACCAGGCAGCTGGAATGAGGTAGGGAAATTAATCTCTGGTGCACCTTTAGATGGATAAATAAATCCAAAAGAAATTAAAAGAAAAACATAACTTTAGACTGATTCTAAAACTACTTTTGTTTTCTGCCTACAATAGAAGTTTACATGAAGAAGACTGAGAGTGAGAGGCACTGGGAAAGTCAAAAAAACCTAATTCCAATGGATAGTTAATCTGAAATTAACAACGTGGCACTGTGCAAGCACAGAGCAGAGGGAGCTACTTCATCCCATAGCCTTTGCAGTAAGAAAACAAAAAGCAATTTCAAAATGCAGCCTTTGATTTTCTTATTTCCCTCCCTTCCTCTGAATGTCCCCTATTTGTAATGCTTGCTTCTGCCTTTCTGACAAGCCCCAAATTCCTCAGCTCCAGGAGCTGTGGGCACATGAGAGCTGCCAGATCAGGCCTTGGCTTCCCTTCCCTTGGAACATGCTCCCTTCTCAGATGGGGTGCTGCTCCAGAACAGAAATAACTAATGACAGTGGGACTGCTTGGAAGCCACATGGAGGGAGGAAAGAGATGTTATTCACTTCAGCAGTGCAAATAAAGTGAGAGCTTTCTCTCTACAGGCGTGTGTGGGAAGGGCATCAACAGAGCAATTACATGGTGGGTGGGAAAGGGGATTTTGTCACTTTGGCAGTGCTGGCAGACAGAAATAAACTGCTTCTAGGGGAATAGCAGGGTAAGAACTTGCACATCAAGAGCATAAGCAGAATTGAAATGGGCCCTTAAGGGGATTTATTGAGGGCTGGTTTTTTGGGTTTGTTTTTTTTTTAAGAGCCTAAGGCCCCTCCTATTTCATTGTGTGCAAGCCAAGAATCAGGAACAGGGTGAAAAAGTGAACAAGTTGAATCAAAACTAGTAAGAAACTGTTCTGACTGCAAGAATCTGATTGCAACCCTTATGCAGCTGTTACAGAATGTGGCAGAATGGCACATTCAGTGTGCAGGGCTGGTGAGAGGAGTAGTGGTCAACAAACCAGAGTGTGAGAAAACCTCTTCCTTTTTCAAATCAAAAACTGAGTTAATTTCCTCTAGAGAATAGAATAGAATAGAATAGAATAGAATGGAATGGAATGGAATGGAATGGAATGGAATGGAATGGAATAGAATAGAATAGAATAGAATAGAATAGAATAGAATAGAATAGAATAGAATAGAATAGAATAGAATAGAATAGAATATGCTGAATTGGGAGGACACTCCAAGAACAGCACTATGTGCTGGAGCTGCTTGTGGTATTTTCCTGGTTTCCCTGGAATTCCACATTACTCATATGAAGGCACAAGGCAAAGTCTGCTCCAGGATGACTGGAAGAGGGAAAGGAAGCATTGCTGTTCTGCAGCCATAACTGCAAGGTGTTGTTGGTCTTTTCTGGGAAGTAAAATAAATTTCTAACATGGGTTACAATAACACTGGACCATTGATAACACATTCAGGTGATGGAGATGGTTTTGCTTCTTTTGCATGTTCTTTCTTGCTAAAAGAAAACCTGTAGTGATGTCCACCAGTGCAGATGAACAGACAGCTGCAATGTGATAGAGATGAATAGGAAATGTCAGATTGCTGCAAAAGACAGATAAGAAATATGGTGTGTGGAACAGAGAGGGCTCCCCCATCACATGTAACACACACACTGCTATTTCATGGACCCCAGATGCCAACAACCAAATCTGAGTCACTCATTTGGTGCACCAGTGCTCCCAGCAGCAGGCTGGGCTGCCATGCAGAGCACTGCAGCTGAGACAGAGCAAGCCTGTCTTCAGCTAGACAGCCTGGAGATGTTTTAGATGGCAGATGATTGGTGATGTCACATAAAATTGACAGCTCTTCAGACAAAAGGAAGGAGCTTGACTTAATGAGTGCTATGGGTGGGTGTATAAGCAAAGACTTTTCTAAGAATTATCATTACCTAGGAAAGGCAATTTTCAGCTGAATTGACATTGCAGTAATTAAGGGCCAACGTAGAGAAACTTGGTCATTATAACTATTTAAATTTCCAAATTGCTTAGTTTAGAATTGCTTATGCTTGAAGTGCTACTGACAGCCCCATCACTTTCTATTCTCAGCCAGCTTGATTGGCAAATTGATGAGGTCTGTACCTCACAGCCACCATTCCACCTTGGTGCCAAAAGTCACTATCTGGAGCAGAACAGCAAGTAGCAACTATGGTCAGATCAAACCACAGTGAATCCAAGTTTTAAGTTCACTCCTTGATAGTGGAAGTGCACATTGAAGGGGTCACTGGGTAGCAGATTCTTGAAAACCACGATGAAGGATGTCTTCGTACTTCAGTTATTTAAATTTGCCTTACCTGTGAATTAGCAGCCTAGTTGGAATCCACACTGTGGACTACTACAGAACCTATTTTTTTTTTCTGACTTTTCTCCTCTGTGTTGTCAGCCTCAGATGGACAATGCTTTTTGAAATAGCAAATGTTATTCTGTGGTCGCAGGAACTTTTTTCAGAGATGGATAAGAGAAACATCTGGGCCGACTGAGGGGATTCCATTATGTCTTGCAGCAACTCTCCTAATTCTAAAAGTGAATCATTATATGTTGTACCTGCCAGTTGCTTTAATTCTCTTGTCATAGCAAAGTCAGAGAGACTGGAAGACACAAACCATATTTTTATTTTAACAATTTAGAAGACTTTGTGCATTATTCTGCAGGAATGGAGGCACTGGTCTCCTTTAGCTTTGGCATGTTGGCCTCCTTTTTTTTTTTTTTTTCCCCTCTGTAAAAATGTATTATTGTGCACTTATTGTGCACTTTGTTCTTCCAACTTAAAGAGAGAGAAATTGTTTTTTTACTCCCTCTTCCTCTGTACTGTCACTTTTGATTCACAGTTGCTAAGCGTTGCAAAAGCTCACCAGAGGGACACTCTCATAGTGTGATTTGCAAACTTTGAAATAACACCCACCAGCAGAAGCACCATATGCTACAAAGTTGCACAGTAAACTGACAGCAGTATTTCATTTATAATTTGAATTTCCAAAAATGTCAGCATTTTTCACATCAACAAATGCCTCTCAGCTTGCAGTGCATGACTCTTTCCTCTGAGTGGACACTAAATTGTGCTAATTCTGCTTGAATTTCTACAGACTTTATTAATGACAGACACATTAAAATCAATTCTCTTTTATTATGGTAACCTGCCGTATTGAGACAAAATAAATCTGTTAATAATTTAAAATAAATCAGAATTTTCTGAATGTGCAGGTAAGTCACTGGGCTGAAATGCTTACCCAAATGTGTGTGTAGTTCATGGCATGTGGACTTTGAGGCCCTTTGTAACACTGATAATCCAGTGCACCCTCTTTGATAATCAAATAAAGTAATAAGGAATAGGGTTTTTTAATCAATCAAAGGCAAACTTCACATAAAACACAAGCTGTTCCCTTTGTGGTTAATTTTCATCCAGCTGCACTTAAGTACAACAGAGCCAGCAGAGAAAACTACTTGGCAACACTTCCTAATTAAGGGACGTTAATTACAGCTAAATACTATACAATTTCTATGTTATAAGAGTTCACCTAAATCAATGTTATTATGGTACTAAAGGAATTAATAATGATTTCATACATAGAGGCTGTTGCCAAACTACCCATTAGTTCAGAGTTTAAAACGACTTTACAATGAAATCTCTAAATCTGCCTCACATAAAGCACTGGAGCACTCGCAGACAATCACACATGGCACTTGCATTGTGCATTGCTAACTGTGCCTGATGGCATCCCCTGCTCCTGCTGGAGGGTTGGTGGGCTGGGCAAGAGAGGCAGGGAGGAAAGGGCCCTGCAGGACAAGGCACACATCCCCACAGAGCTCTGTCCATGAGTGGAGATCTGTCTGTCCTTCCACAGGCAGGTTTGGGGCAGGTTTCACGGGGCAGGGGGCAGGCAGAGCCTCTGGAAAACCCACAGTGTTGGAGTTCTGGATGCTGAGAATGTTAGACTTTCTTTGCTGACAGACTCTGACTCCCAGGAGAGAACTGCATTTGACCTGAGGCCGTGGAGAAGGCTTCCAAAATTGATTGATAGAACTGGGATTAGGGGTGTGTAGTTGGTTAGAAGTATGTAACATCACAGGGTGGAAAACTTAGAGTTTGGGGTTTTAGAATATAGTAATATATGTGAAGCAAGATGGAGGTTTTAGGACAGAGGCTGGTCCTTCTTCACTTTCTTCTTCACCTTCTCCTCCATGGGTTTGGGTGCTATTTTGTAATTGGACAGAAAAGTCCACAGTGCAGACTTTGAGGGATTAATTACTGGGTTAAAAGTGAAAATAATTTAGGTGTCATTTCTTAATTGGATAGTTTAGCCTTAAAAGACCTTGTAACAAGAGATAGTTAGCCATTTTGTGCCTTGCTAATGAAAGACTGCAGAACTCACTGCTGTGAGGCTGTAGCATTGATAAGAAACAATAAACACCTGAGTCTGAACAAAAATTGTCATCTGGAGTGCCTTCAATCCCGACCTCGACAGAGGTAGAAAAAGGAAGCCGAAAACCAGCACCACAGATGCTTCCCAGGTCAGGTTCCAGTGCTGAAATACAAACTGGGGTGTGTGGGGTGGGATCACAGCCCCTCTGGCTCCTAGGCCAGGCTTCAGACACGTTCTTCCACTCGGGATGGAGAACGTCTTGTGGAGCTGATCCATGCTGAAGTGTCCTTCACTGCATCTACTCATATCGGTGCTTTAAATGCAACACAAGGATTAAAACACTTTTTCTTGCACCTTGCAGTTCTGGCAGCATCTGCCTTGTTAAAATTATGGCTTAGCATTTCTAAATCAAATCCAAATTACCAAAAAGGGAGGAGCGTTAACCTACTATGCAGGCAGAGAACTTCTCCCAGGTTATTTATCCTTAAATAGGGATCTATTAATGTCATAGCAGCCTTGTCAGTAAAGTGGGAAGAGAGATCAAGACTAGCCTGGATGCACAGAGCAAAGACTTGGTCTGCACAGAGCCAGGGAAGTGAGTGAGCAGTGCCTCAGCTCAGGCTTTGCACAGAGTGGATGGCTGAAAGCCCTCTTTGTGCTCACTGCGTTTGAGGCAGCCGCACTCCCTCCGGTTTCCCTCGGCACAATTTTAACAACTCCCAGGACTCTCCCTCTGTTCCCAGAACTTCCCCCACCCTGAGTTATTACTGCCCTGGGAAACACTTAGCTGTACCCTTCATCTCCATGGGGAGCTTCTCCCTCAGAGTCCAGCTCCTCTCTTTCCCGTTCTGCCCCTTTCGCTCACCGTGGTGGATGAGGTCTGGTAGGTGCAAAGAGATACCTGAATTTGGTGGATGGAAGAGGAGAGCTGCTTTACAACTTCATTGGTTTATTTCTCAGAAATGGACAGAGAAAGATTTGTGTTGTTGCAGGGAAAAGCTGCTCAATTCGTATATTTTAGAGTAAATCAGGATCAAAGCAAATTATTGATTTATTAACGGCATGTAATTAACTGGCAATCAGTGAACTATAAACCTAGGGTCAATATCAGCACCACACACAATAGAAGATGCTTTCAAAATGCAAATAAATGCTTGTAAATTCAAAAAGAACCTCCCAGATGTAATCCCCAAAAAGGCTCCCACCACATTTGCCCTACATGAGGGTGAAGAGGGGCTGCATATGCAGTTTGGGTTCCCTGAACTGTCAGCCCACTCAGGGTGTGTGTCCAAGGGAGGGGGCACTCCTTGCCTCTCGGGGCTGGGGATGTGAGGGGCTCCCCCCAAAAGGGTGAGAGAACCTTGCAGGAGTTGAATGCCCAGCACAGCAAAAGTCACGTTCAGCAAACACACGCAGAGTTTTATAAGGCAGCTCCTGAGCTGCCAGGCTTTGAAGAGCCGACCTCCAACCAAGTTATAAAAGTTGTTTTGCTGCACTGCCCCAGGATGGGAACATCAAAAAGATCAGGAGATAGATGCAAAATTAACCCTTTCTAAGGAGTCAACAGTAGGAACATGTGGAGGAAATGTTTGTAGATCGATACAGGTATCCACAATCACTAAAGAAGGCAGGCAACACTGGGAGATGTGCCAGCCTTTACTTGAAACCATCACCCACTCTGATTTCTTTCAAAGTTTTGATCCATCTGGGGACAGTAATGACCACGTGGGGTTGCTAATTCAAATGTATTCCAACACTGGGTACCTGTGCACACCACCCCGCTGGCACACCCCAGAAGAACAAGGGGCACAAGGCCAAGCAGGGAAGCCATGCCCAGAGAAGAAGCCAGGCAGGAAAGCTGCAGGGAGATTTGTGTCCATGGCCTAGGGTATCACTGGCTTGGGGCAGGATTGCTCAACATGCCCAAATCTTGGATACAGCATATATCCCAACTTTCACTCCCACTGTCACTGCTCTTCCTTGAATAAGCAAGAGAGCACTCTGCCTGCAAACCACAGTGTTTGGCCTTACACTTTGTAGTGAAAGCACTTTTTGTTTAAGAAAACATATCTGTATCAGCACGAGAATTGTATTTTAGTGAAACATTCAGCAATATTTACACCAGCAGAACACTAACAGATAGTGCTGCATCTTTTACGTATGGAGCAAAGGGCTGACTTGCAACAGACTGCTATTTTGATAAGAATACCTTCTGCTTAGGAACTATTCTTAAGTTTATTTTTCAAGTGTTATTCCAAATCCATGTTATAAAATGTTTATACGTGCACTTAGGAACATGGTTATGGTATAGATGTAAAAGGAAAAAAAAAAAAAACACCCCACAACTGGTGTCTTTTCTCATACTTAAAATGTCAGAACGGATTTGCAGCTCTCTCACCCTGGGGCTGTGCAAAGCCAGCCCTCACAACTCGGGGGATGCTGCTGAAGTGCCCAGATGCCCCCCAGCCCCCAGCACGCTTCGTGGTGCTCGCATCCGCAGGGCAGCCCAAGAAATCCAGGAGCAGAGTGGCTCTGTCACCTTAAGGATGTGAAAGGAGATGTTCCCGTGACAATAAAAGCATTCCTAAGTGCACCTCCAATCATAAATCATTTTCAAAATTGCTCCTGGCTTTTTAATTTCTTTCATTTGGAGGATTTATAGTGCTCTGATGTGCCAGAATGTTTATTCCATGGGCTGCCCGTCACGTGGCACCCCACTGGCACAGCACCAGGCTCCAGTCCGTGTTAATCTAAACCTCTGCAATGATCATCTGCAGCTTCTAATAAATGACTGATAACTCTGGGTGTAACTCTTGCAGTGATTAAAGTTAACATCAGCACAGAGTGCTTCAGTGTTTCAGCCTCTTCTTGACGGCTATTTGCCATTCTCCCTTTTTAGTATTGCCATCACTGAAACAAAAAGCTTCTTGTTTGAAAATTATTTATGGAGTGTTGCAGTGCTTTATAAGATTTTCATACACCACTCTGTGAGCTGGGATCCTTTTGGATTAGAGTGTACTCTCAATTTCAGTCCACGGATGAGAATGACTTGATTTCTTTTCATAGTTTGCAGCTCCAGAAATGGCCATGAATATGTATTCTGTCTTTTGACACTCCTTTGTGCTGGCTTTTGGGGAGAGCTGTACAAGATCTGAGAAGTTAAAGACAGAGTGGACCCATAAGACCCATCTGCCTCCCTGTGCAGGTTTGTGCTTTCTGAACGCGACCCTCTTGTATTGGGTTGGGTCCCAGCTGGGGTGCTCCTGCTGCCTCCCTGGTAGGCTGCCAAACAACCAGTAATAAAGACTTGTTGGCACTCATTCTAAACTCCCCCTTTGTTATTTTTGCCTGGTGGCCCTGATAGAAACCCAGCACTTTGTATCAAACCATTCTCCTGTGTTGCTGGAATTCACATTTACCTCCATCGATACTTCTGCATCCGTGACGTGCAAAGGCACCAGCCAAGAAGCACAACACATCCCAGCAAGGGCTGTGGGAAAAAGGAAAACAGGGCCAAACAATCAATCCCTGCCTCAATGAGTTAATTGATCAGACAAATTAAATTTATAATGTGTGACAGGAAGCAAGGAATAAACACTGAGGTCTGGAAGGCAAAGCATTTCAAAGTTATAAAAGACTAAGTTGCCCATGCAATCATCTCTCAACCTTTGTTAATGCCACTTTTAGTGACAATGTTGTTTCCTGGTCCATCTGTCTGTCTCCCAGCCATTCCCAAAACTAAATTGGTGGGAGATTGATTGTGATCCATTTTCTTTGGTCCCAGTATTCCTCCTCTCCAGATGAGGAGCCATGTTTCTGGCAGGTTCACTTCCACTCTTCTTGGATCACCTCACTCTTGCTGTGCATCTGGGCTTCGGAGTCATTTCCCCCCCATTCCTTCCCTTCCACTTTACCTGTTCCCAACTCCCTGTTTCCTTTATCCCTCTAACCTGTGCCAGTGCCTTTCTCCCCCTCCAGTCTGGCTCTTTGCTGCTGATGGAATTGCACTCTGGCAAGCACCACGTGCCACACTGACACCACAAAGGCAGGTCCTGAGCAGCAGGACCATTCTCCCCCCTGCCACAGGTTCATGCTCCAAAACACTGGAATTTCATAGATCTCAACTGCTCCCGTCTCTAAGTGTGGGCTGAAAACTCCCAGCCCACCCCTTATTTTTATTCAGTTTCATCTTCTGACACTCTTTTTGTAAGAAAGTTCAGTCAAGGAAGACACCTGCCTAGAAAATTTCAGTCCAAGCATTTAGCTCGCCAGTGCCACAATTGGAGCATAATGGAGAATAAAACGTTTATGACTCCTGTAAGTTGTTGAGACTCCCAACTTCTGCCTGGAATAAGTGTAATTTCTGAGGAAGGATTTAAAGCTCTATTTGTGCTTTGCTTATGCACTTCACTCCTGTTCTCTGAAAACACACCCCATTGACCAATTACTCTGTGTTCAAACACACAAGCAGCAATTAACTTACTCATCTGCCTCACCTGTCACACGTGTATTTAAAATTCTCTCTTAACATCTCATAGTTTCTTAATCTTGTCAGCAAAACCCAAAGCACTGATGTATTCTTAGGCACAGCACTTTTTTTTCCTGCTCTCTCCGTGTGTTGCACCAGTTTTACACCCCATTGAGTTCAGGAGAGCTATACAGCAGGAAATTAGGCCCAAAGTACATATAGAGGTTTAAATCCCATCCTAAAACACTGTAACACACTGCTCTGAGGCCCTCTAATGGAGACAATGGCAGCCACGATCAGCAAAATGAAATGGAATTAACACTAAACAAAGAAATTTCCACTGGAGGAGGCAGCTCAGGGAACACATACTCAATGAGTGGATAGATGCTTCTCTGCAGTCGAAGTAACTTTTATTTATGCATTTATTTGTTTATTCAGAGCAGAAGGTCAAGAGGATTTTTTTTTTGGTTTTTTAGAGAAGCAGGGGTGGGAGTGAATGAAATTAGATCAGAGTGAAGAGTACAGGAGAGACTTCCAGGAAACCTCTGCCTGTACAACTTTGATGGGGAGGTCATTGCTACTGGGGCCATCCCTGCTGTGTCTCCAAGGTCAGCCTGTGGGCAGAGGTGGTCCAGTGAGTGGCCATGAATACCTGTCCACCCTCTCCGAAAATGCTACATGTGATTTGCCTGCAGTCTAACACCACCCATTGAAGCAGCTCTGTACCCTCCTGTGTTGCTAACACACCCCTTTCACCCTGACTGGCAGCGTGGAGCTGCTTTAGGCCACATCTGCTCCTTCCTCTCTGGCAAATCTAAGCCAGAGCAATGCCAAGATCCTCCTGCTCATCAGCAGCACTTCTGAGGGATGATGCATTGGGATCTTACCTGGCATTGTCAGGGCAAGCTTAAGAAATGTTTCAGAAATTACGAAACAGCTTTGCCTTCAGTCCGCTGGGGATACCTTTTTGTTCTGCCACAGCTGCCTCCTCCTCACCTCCTCATCTTAAGTGTCTTAAAAGTAATAGGAGTTGTGGGAATTTGCTCAGGGTACTGGTAGAGAAAAGTAAAGACATTTTTCTCAATCACTGTAGGAAT
Source organism: Urocynchramus pylzowi (assembly GCA_013397555.1). Taxonomy (NCBI): domain Eukaryota; kingdom Metazoa; phylum Chordata; class Aves; order Passeriformes; family Fringillidae; genus Urocynchramus; species Urocynchramus pylzowi. The sequence continues at coordinate 360,135 of VZRH01005248.1, forward strand.
ATACTCGTGCTGGATGCCTTCAAGTTGTTTGAGTATGTTGGACATCCACACTACAACAGCAGCCAAAGATATCTGTCATTTCTGACTCTTCCTGTAAGCTGAGGCATTAGTCACAGAGCTGTGCCTTTTTCATTTAAACCTGCATTCCACGCTCAGAAATAAAGAAGGAAACCATGTGAAGATTGTTCCCATTTCATTAGCTGACCTGAACAAGTCAAGCAACCTATGCCAGCTCTCCAAGAAATGTAGTGGCTTCCTGTCCACTCTCAGTATGTCTTCTGCTATTTATTTAAAACTCCTTGAGCTTTAAACAGATGCAGAGCTGCTTTTCAAATCAGGAGTTTTTAGGGGCCATTCTGAAGCACATTTAGCAGAAGAGACCTGAGGTGACACTGATTTACAGACGGGCACAGGCATTTTGTGAGTATTTCTTATCTCCAAGGATAGGTGCGGTCTGGGCTGCCATGTGGGGAAAAAAAATAAGTGTCTGTGAAGATGTTCCCCGCTCTGCTGTCATCAAACACTGAAATAACCCATTTAAAAGTGCTGAAGAAACTAGAAGTCAGTCCCTGGTGCCTGGATCTATAGTTAGAGGGACATTACTGGATGATGTGATCCTACCAGATTGCAGGGTTTATTTCTTTGCAACATTAGAGGACTTGTCAACCCTGAAGGGACTGAGGGAGGGAGGATGGAGAGGATGAAACCACCTGGATGTGCAGCACTGCAGGTTTAAAGCTCCAAGTCCCAGGGCTCGGCACACACAGCATCTATTTAACATCCTTGCAGCTTCTGGGTTTCAGCCTGAGAATTGCTCCAGCACCATGAACCACAGAGGCTCCCTTCTGTGCCTGCATTAGGCTTTTCTTAACATTCAGAGGGAAACAACAAAAGTTCTCCTTTTCCTTTACAGCTCTTTCACTTTTCGCCTAATGAAGGGGGAATATAAAATGTTGAAGGAAAAAGCAGCTTTTCCCTTACAGAAGAATTTCTTTTTCAGTTATTTTTAATCTGACATCTGTTTTAACATGCATTCACAAGCTGCATTTATTTTAATTTTTTCCCTCCCTTGTGTTTTATTATTTACCTCCCGTTCCAAAGAGATCACAAAAGATTACACTTCAGTGAAGCAATAACAGCAGTGGCAATGACCTCTCTTACTTCTCACAACTTTTCTTTAAACCCCTCTCTTCTTCCTTTATCTACATCTTCCCATCACTGCCATCCCAGAGGCCTCGTTACAGCTGCTATCACACGGGGTGGAGGCATTCACGGGGTGTTTTTGGAATTGGGCAGACGTGTGCTAACCGGAACACAAAGCCCTTCTTGTTCAGAGCCCCAACAGACGTTCTTTGCTCTGTTTCAATTCATGCCTTTAAAGAAGTTCCACCAAGAAATCATGCTCTGGGTCAGCTGTGGAGCCTGGGCTTTGAAGAAAGCCCCAGACCCTGCAGAAGGCAGCAGAAAGCAGCCAGCACTGAGACGTGCCAGCCTTCTGACATGATGCTGGCTGAATGTTTCATTTCCCCTGGAAATGAAGATAACATCCTTAATCATCTTACGTGTAATTAAATTAAATCACAGAGCATACACATTCCTCACCTTCTCCTAAGGAGCTGGTTGCTCAGGTCTGAGCTGTAGGGTGGAAAAAAGAAGAGTTCTCTGTGGACCAGTAATCACTACAGAGAGTTTTAGTACTTTCCAGCCCCAGGGCAGCCTCTCAGGCAGTGAGAGAGCAGGGGCTGGCTGCTGCAGCTGGCAGGCTCAGAGGTGCAGCTTACCCAGCTCCTCACCAGCCCACTTGCTCTCCAATTTGTGACAGTGGCAGGGACCCCTAACCCATGGGATTACCAAAACAGCCTTGGCCCAGACATAGGGAGGGAACTGCTTGGCTGCTCTGCTTGTTTGCTTGTCTTGTTAGCTAGTAAAGAGGTGAGAACTCCTCTAAGGCTTTGAATAAAAGCAGAGCTCGTGCTATTATTGAAAAGGAAAAATCAGGTTATGAAGCTTTCCCTCATCTTTCTGGGCAAATCATCATCCATCTTAGGGTCAGCTGAGCCTGCAAAGGGCCTGTGCAGCCTGAGGAAGAGGTGACTGAGAGGAGACCTCATCAATGTCTATTAATATGTGAGGGGAGAGTGTCAGAGGATGCTCCAGGTGGTGCCCAGCAGGAGGACAAGAGGCCACAGGCAGAAACTGGTGCTCTGAAAGTTCTGCACGGACATAAGGAAGAACCTTCCTGTGCAGTGACCAAGCATGAAACAGATGGCCAAGAGAAGCTGTGGAGTCTCCCTCACTGGGAATATTCCAGACCCCTCTGGACACAGTCCTGTGCTGTGTGCTCTGGGATGGCCCTGCTGGAGATGGGAGGCTGGGCCAGCTGTGGTCCCTTCCAAACTGACCCATTCTGTGATTCTGTGATTCCTCTTCTTCCACACAGAAAGCAGGACTTGAAAAAACAAGTGTAGTCATTTCCAGTATGGCTTCCTCAGTTTGTTAACATTGTTTAAGAAGCCCTTTGTTTTCATCTCAGCTAAAGAAGCAATTTTAAATTCATGCTTCCTCAATTCAGTGTTTTCAAACACTCCCTGTGATCTCAGAGATCTGAAACTTTTATGCCTCAAAAAAGCTTTGCTGTATTTTTCTACACCCATCACCCACTTACTCCTGCTTTTAGGGAGTACAAGGGCTACAGATGTTTTTGGTGCTTCTTTCTAAGCCTTATCACCTCTTAATTTAGCTTGGTTCTGATTTTCTGTGACTTTAATAGTAATAGATAATCAGTAATTTTACCAATGGTGTCTTTACACAATAAGAATACTCTTCTCTCTAGTTGTCCTGTTACATAAGGACTGACCAGAAGGACAATTTTCTTTCTCTCCTGGGCAGGTTGCATCTAAATAAAGCAGGTCCCTCCTTTTACTCCTACCCCACACAATACATATCATCCAGCTGTCATTTCAGCAAAAGCTCACCAAGATTTGGATAAAACTTGCTGTTGTTTGTGAGGTTTTTTTCCTCCCCAGGAGAGGCAAGGAGCCAAAAGTTCCAACTGAGCAAAATAAAATTAAAAGTAGATCAGTTTTTTTCTGTCTCAGTGGCCTGTGCTATGGTATATAATGTATGTTCCCTGCTTCACAAAGGAAATGAAAGAATGAACTTATATAACTGATGAAATAAAGATATCAAAGTATTACTTGCCCCAGCTGATATGTGCACTTCACATATAATTACTATTTAATATCTTTGTTTCCTACAAACCAGGAAAAAAGCTTATCCTCTCACACAATTCCCTCTTCTAGTAAATAAGCTGATGCAGAATATTCTAGATTTGCAGCTTCTACTTTACTTTCTTCTTCAATTTATTCTCTTCTTTGCAAAGTAATGTGGTCTACAAAATGAAGCTATTTAAAATCCTAAATGAATAAGTGTTATAAAAATAATAAATTAGTATACAAGACTGACTTGCACAAAACATATGTTACACTCTGAAATATATTTAGACATGAGTGCATAATTGCCTGTTCCTTTTCTAATGGCCTGAAGCACAGAACTGAATCTGAACTTTTCCCAAAGTCTGTGCAGCGACGGAGCGCCGCCCCCTCCACGCTTCCCAGGAGTTCAGGTCCTCACGTGCTGCCTGCAGCCTCCACAAACTTCAGCTGAAGACCACAGCTGAAGAGCAGCAAATGGCCAGCAGGAAAAAGATGGGACAGATGGAAAAAAAGGCAGTGAAGGGTTAGGGTGAAGGGCAGCAAGCCTAGGAGCCCACACTGTGAGCACTCCCAGCTCCTTGGGGGTGGGAATGAAGATCCTGCCACGCCACCTCCAACCTCAGCTCAGAAATTAAGGGAGTCCCTGTACCTGGCTCTCTCACAGGCTCAGTGCTGGCACAAGCCCAGGAATGCTTCTGGCCCTGCCCAGCAGCCCCACTCAGCTCAGCTGGCCTCCAGCCCTGCCTCATCCCAGGATGGATCCCACACCTGCTCAGGTGGCAGCAGTCTCCTGGACTGGCCCCTTGGGTAAGCCTCATCCCCTGCTGCTCCTGATGGCATCCCTGGCCCAGGTTCAACCCCTCACACCCCCCAGGGCTGCCAACAGGGTAATTATTGGCTGGTACCAGCAGCTTCTGCAGGAGGGGTGAGAGACGAGGCTCTGGGTCGTGTTGGTGGCCCACAGACAACGTGAACATAACTTGAATCACCACGGAGTTAAACAAAGACAACCAATTGCTCTGAAACACTGAGCCTTCTGCTCATTCCTCGAAAAAGAACAACCTCCAAACCAGAATCATCTTTATTTGGATGTGTTTACAGACTCTGTTACTTTTTTTCTTTCCTGACAAAAGGTTTCAACAGAAAAAAATGTATAAACTACATTCCAATCCAGCTTCTCTGAAAACACTGGTTGGCTTGGAGTTGCACAGTAGTGCAAAATACACACAGGTGTATTTTAAAGTTCATGGAGAAGGGAAGTGGCTATCCTCAACTCTTCAGGAACCTCTCCCTCTGCAAACAGCTGTCACCCCTGGAGTCACCACCAGCAGCCCATGTGCACACCAAAACTGTTGACAGAATTTCTCCTGGCAACTTCTTTCATCAACACAGCTCCCATGGAGACAGTGAGGCTGTTCTCAGAGACTCTGTTTACACAGTGAGGTAGCAAAGTTGGACCTCCATTAATTTTAAGGCACTACACAGAATCCTCCACCTACAAACTAAATCATCTCCAAAAAAAAATGGTTTTTATCGTCACCCTAATTGTCCTAAAGACAACCGACAACAAAAAAAGTGTGGTTTGCAACCACATTTGGACATTTATAACATTTAATAACATTTATAGAGCTTGAGCTAAACAGCAGCAAAATCCAGTGTGTGATGGCTGGCAGGGCACAGCAGAGGGTCAGACTGGCAAAAACCTGGTGGGAGCTGACTTCTTATAAGAGGCTCTGATTTTCTGAAAGCTCAGCAGCAGAATTTTCCCATCCATATGCAGACAGGCACTTGGATTTTTTCCTTGATGAAATTGGCAATTGGAAATTGGAATCAGAAGGAAAACTCATGGTAAAAATGGGCCATTTTCAGGAAAACAAACTTGAAAACAGAGTCACAGCTCAGCCTCACCTTCTCTGTTGAGACCTAAAGCAGAAAAAGACTGAAAGCTTTGGATGAACTATTTCCTGAGAAATTAAGGCACATTTTTAATCCTGAGCACTTAATGTAGAATTTTGCTTTCTGTATATGTTGCTTTTCTTGATTTTTTTTCCCCTAATCACTTTCCTATCTGTCCTAGGTTTTTTGTAGCACTCTAGTGATTCAGGTGGTATAGCCAGATAAATAACAGAGTTATTATCTTAATAATAAATCTTTTTATAATAAATGCAACTTGTAGCTTGATTTACAGCAAAATCCTCCTCCTCCTCTTACTTCCATGATGAGACCTATTTAAGTCAGTGAGACTAGTCATGATGATAAGATAATTAAGTTTTTAGTACAACTCTGGTTAGAGAGCAGAATGCAGTGCTGATATAATGAATCTACTAGCTCCAGCCTGATATTCAAAAGGTGTTGGTGATTTGGGTATTGTTCTTAATGTGCTCTGAAAAAGACACATTTTTTTACATTAAAGCATCAAACCCCATCTAGGACACAATTCAGATCATCTTTTAAATTCATGTATTTCTTTTGGAATGGCAAAGTTGAAGTTCAGCCAGCCTAGTAGTGACACCTGCAAACTGACAGTCAACCCCCCTACATTAAAATGGAAAGATTTGCATGAATGTGTTTTAAAATGACAGGAGACAGGAATTGGAGCTTCTAAGCAAGTTAGACTAAAATTTTAAGAGTGAAATGCCTAAAAATAGGCCCCTGAATGCATAGTTAGGCACCTATATAGAGACTGCTTGATTTTCAGTTGTTCTGATCACCCAGAGCTCCCATTAACTTCAGGAACAACTGTGGATACTCAGCTGTTCTAGAAATCAAGCCACTTTTATTCAAGGGTCTAAATATGGATGTCTGTGCCCAAGTTTGGGGGGGAAAAAAAAGAAAAAAAAAAAAAAGGGGTCTGGTTGCCTTTTTTTTTTTTTTTTTTTTGCTACAGAAGACATTTGATAAAAGAGAAGTAATAGCCAAGTTTCATTCTTCTTTCCCGTTACAATGCCTGAGACTGAATCAACAGAAGAATTAATAGTGCAACACATCTGTGCCAGAAGATTTTGTATGAGGTGAATGGAAATCTATTCCAAGATCGGTAGCTCTTAATTAGCAATCTGAAGCATTCCATAGATATTTCATATTCTGAGACTGCAAAGTGTTACCAGGCCACCTAAATCTTTTTCATAGTATTTCAGTGTTGCCATTAATAAGCTTTTCAGGCTGGTCTGAGGAACTTTGCAAGATTAACTTTGCAAATCTGTATGTATTAACTATTTAACTATTTCAGAAATGCCACTTTTTTCTGCTTTTGGATCAAGTACAACCAGCAGACTTGAGCATATTTTTAAATACCATGAACTACGAAGAAGGGAGAATTAGGCCTTTAATTCTATCATATGCACTTGGTTGTCAGAAGACTTCTGAATGCTGTTTGCTTAAAGACTTCTTTTGTAAAAGTAATCCTGAGTTGGTTTTGTGTCTAAGCCATTGCCAGTTCATGCTGAAGTGCATAAGAGCCAGTCACATGATAGAAAATCTGCAAGAAAAAAAAGAAAATTTATGATGGAATTATATATGACTATAAAGCTGCAAGTGTCAAGGAAGTAACAAATTAAAGGCATGCCAGATGAGGATGATAGATATTTGTTTGTGTGCGTACATAAAATATGATGTAATATCCCTTAATATATTTTTATTTAAGGATTCTTGCTGCTGTGTTTGGAAAGAAAAAGTAAAAAGCAAAGACTCTTGCTGCTCTTAACTAAGATTTAAAAAAGAGCCAGGTAGAAGCCAATGCTTTCCTTTGGCATCTGATTTTGACTATTTCAGTATGTTTGTTTTATTGAATATACTGACTGGGACATTTTATCTTCCATGGTTTTAGACAGCATAGAACAGCAAGAGCTTTGGTCATGGCTGGGGCATTTGTGCAATCCCTGGCAGATAAAAGATAAAACCCTTAAGAAATCAGAACAAGTGATGCAACACAATCACTGGCTGTGTTCTATCACCCAGCAGTGATGGCAGTGGCAAAGAGAAAGCTCATGCTGCTCTGTCATAACCAGGGACATAATTTTAGGTCAAGAGTGAGGCAGAGGGAGCAAGACAATATTATTCTCATTACAGGAGTGAGCTAGGGGTTTTCAGCAGTCATCAATATTAACCTGACATCTCTAAGCTGTTCTTAAAACATTTCTTAAAACATGTCAGTATTTCAATTGCTAGGAAAGGTGAGGAAAGGGAAAACACTGGTGGTTTTGTCCTCCCCCAAAGCCCCTATACCTCATCTTTTCCCAGCAGCAGCAACAGAATAATGCCTCTCAGATATTTTTCTTGGTTAAAGGTAATATCAGCTCCTGTCCTGGGCTTAATGAACATGGGAGTCAAGACCAGAAGCCTTCATGTTTCGGTCGTTCCTATGACACTCCACTGTTCCCAATTACACTGCATCCTTTGGGGTTGATACCCTGTGCCACTGATGGAGATCATGGATAGATAGGTCAGAATCTTTCTTCCCACTGGGAATTTCTTCCCCAGGAAACAGCCAACATGTAAAAAATTCTCTGTCAGGAGCACCCATATGTAGGATGAGATGTGACTTTCTCCACAGGATGGAAACACACCGTGAGGAGTTGTGGTGTGGCACGGTGACACGAAGGGCCTGTAAGGCTCAGTCACAGCTGGGAGTGAAGAGCAGAACACTGCCATGCATTTGAAAAGACTCTGTACATGCACAAACTGAGCCCTTTTTGCCCAAATTTTGTAAAATTTTACACTGCCAACATGCCCTAGACCATGGTCAGATGGCCCAACACCAGAGTCCCAGATGTCTGTAACGACAGTTGAAACTTAAAGAAACACTGAGCTGGAAGAGAACCTGCCATTAATAATGAATTAGATGGATGTTCCATTTCTGCAGAAGCAGTAAGCCAGCACTTTTAGAAAGATTACTTTTGTTCTTCACCAGTTGTAAGCTGCCAACAACCAACCTGTTGCTCAATGTCTCCCAGTAAACTACTGGCACCCAGGCGGAAGAGCTCTGGCGTCAGCCACTCCACTCCCAGTTCCTCCTTCACCAGCATGAGCCAAGTAATAGCTTCCTTGGCTGTCCTAATGCCCCCTGCAGGTTTAAATCCAACCTTTAGAAAGAGGGAAAAAAAATAAATAAAAGTTCAATACACATTTTCATCCATCAGCCACCCTAGAAGAGCAATCAATGTTTGTACGGCTGCAGCCTCAAAGTGCCTGAGATGTAACAGCTCTGCCTGGAAAGGACCTGAGTAAGAGCCTGAGATGAGAGATGCAGAACTGCAGGCAGCTCTTCAAAATGCAGTTTATTGTATCCAAGATGATACAACAGTCCAGGGTCGTGGGTGACAGAGCCATGGCTACAGCTGTCAGCTCCAGCTGTAGACGAGCCTGAAGACCCTTTAGTTTTGGTTACAATGCATTATATACTTTGCTAAGTATCTTAATACATAAGAACCAATCCTTACCTTTACTGTTACCTGTAGCCTATATGACTACTATCATTACCATATTATGGATAATACTATCTAATCACATGAGTTAGCATGTTACAGTTTAAATTTAAAGTTGTTTTTCAGTTTTCTTGCAGTGGAAAATTCTCAGACCTTTTTTCTACTTGCCACATTGACATGTCTTGTTTGCCTGTGGCATCTTTCTGCTTGGTAAAGACATCTTTTTGTTTGTGGTCAGCTTATCCTTTGGTCTAAGTCATCAAATCTCTTTCCAACTTGACTTAACATTTGTTTTCTTAGTTGTCCAGCAATTGTCAATTTACACATCTATTATTCAGCAATTGTCAATTTACACATCTATTATTCTTCTATATCAAAACTTGCTTCCATCTCTACTCCATTCTCAGGTCCAACATTCAGAGAGCTTTCTCCCATGCACACATATCTGTGAAACTTTCTTGTCAAACTTTCATCCTTTCCAACAGACTTGGCTGCAAACAGCACAAGGTCTGGACTAGAACTGGGAGCTACCAAGCCTCAGCCATCACTGCCAAAGATAACATTTTCACCCTGAGGGAGCATGCTTTTTAAATGGGAATTAAATTATGTCTGTCTTTATCAAAAATTGAAAGGTCTGTGCTTCACAGGAACTGCAGAACTTCTGTCCCCCACCATAGGCTGGGTGTGCTTTCAGTCCTTCTGTGTGAGATGTGTGTCATATCTGAAGGTGAACTGCCACATCTGCAAAGGCACAAACACCAAGTAAAACTTATCTTTGAGGTAAAGCATGTCTGGAATCCCATGATGGACCTGCTGAGCACTTAGCATGCACCCCTAATGCCAGTCCTTTGCTTATGTGCCATTTAAACACAAGACAGAGCTTGTGACACTCAGCTATCAAATCCCTCATCAAAAATGCCAAAATGTTGGCCTGTAACAGCTACCTAAACTCTTGAAAAGCAAGGAGAATCAGGAAAAATTCTTCCTGTATAAAAAAAAGGTAAATCTGAACAACACAGTGATTCTTCTTATGTTTCCTTCTGCCTTTACATTCTGCAAGAATTATCATTTTGTTTTTGCATTCAAGCTCCCGAAATCTCACTGCACTGAGGATTTCTTTATGCCTTATGGACATAATAGTGGAATCAGAGAGTATCTGTTTTTAAATGTGTTCAGTAATCTTTTTTATATAGTGATTTCAGGACTAACAAACACAGAATAAATCCTTCTCTCGTGCTGGAGCATTGTGATAATGGTATATTTCCAATAAGATTAAAAGGAACAAAAGCAGGAAAAGCTTGATAAATCCAAACCATGAAAACTGTGGTTTTGTGGATGGACAAATAGATGTGTGAGTGTATGCATACATCTGTTAATGTTAGACTTCCAAAATGAATTTAAAGCCCAGCAACTGGAAAAGCATCTTCTAGATAATGAACAAAAACAGTTGGAATGTGCTTTCCCTCAGGAAGAGAAATTCCAATGAAATTTGAATTTAGATTTCTTCCTAGAAATACGACGTCTCTTTGAGATAATCTGTGGCAAAAACAAGTGAAACAGAGTTAATAAGAGAATTAAAATCATCATTCAGAACTCCTTCCCCTTTTAGCAGATTCTGAAAGCTCTTTTCTTTGCAAAAAAGCTGACAAAGACAAGCCTGTCCTCTCCTCCATTTACCAGCTTTCCAAACAGCACATCTGACTGCCATAAAAACGTAAAAAGGGAGGGGGGTTGGAATTTAATTCAAGAGCAGTACAAAGTCCAGCTACCACTTTCCGGCTGTTTCACAGTATTTCATTATTTTGCTTAATAAGTTCATCTCCTCAAGAATTTTCTCTTCACCTCACATTATTAAAAGTAATAAGTTTTTCTGGATTGGGGGTTTTCCCAAAAGAAAAACCAATTTATGTATGTCCTTCAATAATGACAGGAAAAGATTATTTCCCATTATATTGCACACTTTTCATATCACCACCACAGCTTATCAGTCAATAAATGTTACTCTGCAACTTGTTCCTTTCCTTGAAGAAGTTTAATTTCTGTATTAACCTGTTTTTCCCAGGCAACACCTTGCTAGAAAGCATCCCTACAGCAGCAAAATTAGTTTGTTAAAGAAACCATTTAGAAATTTCTTGTCACTGATAATATTGTCTTCAGTTAATAAAAGTACATAAAGTCAGTTTACATCTAATTCACTGACACACACATGCACACGGACACAAGCACTTACTCTTAATAACACATTTCATACCATGAATGCCTCCTTTGAAAGCAAAAGGTGAATTCAACATTTATATCCAATTATGGGGACAAAGCTGTGCTAATGCAGCTTGTGGCACCCAGCACTGGTGCCCAGGGGGGTTGCTGGCCCCAGGGATCTGCCTCACGCTGGGGCACTGATGGTGCTCCCACAGAAACGAGACTATTGGAGCTGCTCAAATTACTGTGTGGCAGAGAGAGAGGCAGGAGGGGAAAGGAGGAGTGGGGACAGCCCAGGGATCCATGCTGGCCTCATCTAGATGGCTACAGAGAGTAGACAGACACACCTCCAACTGGTGTCACACGATCCTCAAGCTCCAACAGCCCCTGAAGCCTTCTCAGCCCCCATCCCACTGCTCATCCCATGTGCTGACATTGTACCTTGCAAGGCCACCTGTAGAAGGGACAGAAGGAGAAGCTGGAGAGGAGGGAAGGGAGGCCAGAAATGGGGAGAGGCTCTCAGCTGGAGACATGGCTTCCTGCCCTGGTGCTGAAGGCGAGGACAAAGCCCACTGCTGAACACCAGCACGAGATCCAGCTGGCAGCCTCCACCTGCCCATGGGAAAAGGAAGTGAGAGGTGGCTTAAACCCTCCTGGGAATCACCTCCTTTCTCAATGTTGCAGCAAAAGGATGAATGCACAGACAGTTCATCACTGGCTTTGCTGCACATTCCCTTTTTCTCCACTGACCTCACCTGACCATGACCTGATTGATAAACATTCAGTACCAGGATATAATGTTCTTCCAAACCCTGTTCCCTCTCTCCTTCCTTCCATCCCAGGCAATGGGATACAGCTGGATATGCCTCCTTGTCCCCTTGGAAAGCCTCTCTGGCAAGGAAGGAAAGAGCAAAATGTATCCCTTGGGTTGCCAGGACAAAGTCAGAAAACACAGTTGTGTACATTGGACAGACTCAATGGCTCTACATTTCTATAGCTCTGCTGACATTTTTGGGAGCATGTCAGCCACTATCAGCCCTGTTATTAATGGACATGACCACCTAAATGGTGAAACAAAATTCAAATCCAGATGCAGCAGGGAACTTGATGATTGCATGAGGAGATTGCTGGAGAGGAGGGAAGGGAGGCCAGAAATGGGGAGAGAATGAAGTCACCGTTTACGGAATGAAGTCACCGTTCTTCAAGGGAGAAAAAAAAAAGTTAAAAAAAAATTAATATTAGCAAATCAATCCTATTACATTCTTATTTCTTTCTGAGTGAGACTGTTTGGTTAATTTTTACAGAGGAAACAAGAAGTACCTTGTAGCCAGTTTGCCAGTAGTACTCCTTAATGGCTCGCATCATGACTACGCCAACGGGAAAGGTCGCGTTTTCCACCTCCTTTCCTGTAGATGTCTTTATGAAATCAGAACCTGAAAGGAAGCAAAATGTTTTACAGCAGTTTTAGAACAAGAGTCCCTCTGCACATGCAGGTTCACAGCCTCAAAGATGCCCTCCTGCTTCACAGCAATCCTGAAGCATTCCTTTACACATATGTCCCCATGGTGTACATAAATCAACATTTTAGTATTTCCACAAGGATCTTTGAGAATAGAAATTATTTGCATCAGTTTTTTTTTTTATTTAACTTCACATCTACTTGGTCTCACATCTGACAGTCTGCTATTGTATCTCCTGCAGATGTTTTTAAGAGAAGGGAAAGATATCTCATATGTGTTTACTAAACCAGCTGTGTAATACTGTAAACCAAGGGAAAATTCCCCTTTTATGCATTTTGCAATTGTAACATTGCAAGTTACTATACTTAAATCCACGGTCTGATCTAATGCACTAACAAGGTCAAAACATCTGTGTTCTTTAAAGAACAAGAGTTAGCCTTGGCTTATTTTTTCCTGTTTTCTCACTAGTTAATAATATTCTCCACTGCATCCCTTAATACTTGTGCAACATTCTTGTGTATTCTTGCTGTTCTGCCTTGGCTTGAAAGAAATCCTGAAGCACGGTGTAACAAAAAGCTAAGAAACTAACGAAAAATAACGTGCCTTGCAGTGCATGATCCAGCACTGACAGAACACAATGACAAAACTTCTTTAATTTCATTAGGACCCACTTCATCCCTAGGAACCTACTTCTTAGAAAAGGTGTACTGTGGGATCATTAATTATCAAAAGTAATTGGGAGAAGAAGAGGGATAATTCAAACATCATGTAGTAGTGCATCATCCACTTAAGTCAATTGGAACTGCATCTGCTTCCACTTCAGATTTGGCTTGGGGTCCGTTTTGTCTCTTATGTGAATGATGATGCCTCTACAACATCCCCTGGAGTAGGGAAGGGAAGTTTCAGCACTGGCTTCAAGTAAGGAGTTGCCTTGACTACATTCTGTGAGCTGCAGCACACTCCAGAGAGAGCCTTCCTGATAGCACAGCTGACGGGCACGCAGCTGGGTCTCAGCCCGATGGCCAGGCAGCACAAAGCCAGGCGTGCTTCCCAAACAGTACCACCAACTTTGGGGTTTCTAAGACCACACAGTTTTCTCTGTAAGCTTCCTGCCCAGGCACCGTGTCAGGCCAGTGGTGGTTCAATTGCACCCTCCTGTGACAACTTCCATTCTGGAGAGAAACAGCTCTTTGCAAGAAAGATCCTAACTGCACAGAAAGTGCAGAGTGCAAAAGAGGCAATTAATAGTTGATAGGGCTTTGCATAGAATGGAGCCCACAGGAGAGACAATTGACTTGCACATTTCAAAGCTGCTCCCTTCCAGAGAGACGCTACGGACATCTGATAGTCACATTAAAACAAGGAGCAGTGGAAGTGAAACTTCAACATCACCAAATTATATTTTTAATTTCCCTTTCGAAATGTAGCACTTAAAGTCCTTCAGTGCAATACTTCTCATTTTTTCTGCTATAAGGTAAGTCAAAGCTTTTATAAGTCTTATAATTACAAGTCTCTATGGTACAGTTTCATTAAAAACTTTCATTAAACAACAGCTGCCCTTGTATATGGTCTTCTAATCAATTTGGTCAAACAGAATGACTTCTAATCAGCTGTTGATAAAAATAGAAGATGAAATTTTAATTCTAATAGATTAACCACAAACTCAAGATAGTCTTCAAAATCCATCTAGTTCTATTCTCCAGTGGATTTAACGACTATTCAGCAACTCATTACTAAATAGAACAAGATGAACATTTTCCAGTTCATTAAAGAAATGTACTATGTATTTTTGCATTGTCCTCATGATTCGTTACAGGGAGTCTTAATTACAAGATAATGGATAATGGTTATTAAATGCAGACTCCAGTAATGAAGCTCTATTCATTTGCGAGCCTCAGAGACTGCAAAGAGGGGAAAATAAAATTACTAGCTTCAAAAGATTAACGGATCAAATTATTATTCAATTTTGAAAATCTCATTCAGACTTCATAGAAACAAGAGGAGATTAAAAACTAGTATTAGTACAAAAGTTGTGCATTTATATATTTATTTTTAAATAATATCTTAAGGCTATTATGAGAATAATCAGCTTTAGATGTGATTATTAGACAAACATACAGCCAATTAAGTAGCATCCTCTAACAATGAAAACAATACATTTTTATTTGCTGAACAAATTCTTTTTATGGCACAAGAGCTTACTAGCAGGACTGCAGGCAGCCTCTTGCAGAAGACAGAGGACCCACACTAGCACAGAGAGCCACGATGGAAGGTGCTGTTAATGTTTGGATTTCAGCAATGAAAAGGGGGATTTAAAAATCAAGTGCCGACATAAAAGGCGCCTCATTAAGCAAACTTTATGCCTAACTTTTGATAATAAGGGAGTTTCACCCAGTCTATTTCTTATTCAAGTTCCCAAAAACAAGTTTAAGGAATTACGTTCAGAAGGTGTTCCACCTGGAAACTCAGGTGATGATTTAGAAACCCAAGTTTTATCACCCATCTTCTCATATTCCTGTGAATGAATACACTCAAAAAAAAATCAAGGCTAAGGCTAAAATACACACTGAATGGCTTTCCCCTTCTTTAGAGTAGATTACATGATTCAATGAAGCATTAAATCCAAGATTTTACAAAATCAGTTATTCAGGGTAGAATTCTAGGCCCGATGAGCCTGGAAAAGACCACACCTTCTACTTTTATTTTCCAGTGTGAAGCCACAAGAGTACAATTCCTTTCAAGGCAGCAAGTCATGTGAGACTCACTGAACCAGGGAGATGGGATGAGCTCAGCTGGGTAGAATATTGTGCAGTAACACCAAGGTTGTGGGTTCGAGACAAGCAGGCCATCTGCTTCAGAGGATGTCCATTATATTTTTTCTGTTCTAGATACACAGCCTCGCTTATGAATGCTCTGGTCTCCCAAAAGGTCAGCAGAGCTTCCAGAGCTGGCTTGCCCTATGGCTATCCTGTACATCTACAGAGATTTCCAGCCCACATAACATTGAAGCAGAGCATGAGAAGTGGAGAATCTTACTCAGATGACAGCATCCAGGAAACACACTCTGACTCCATAATTAAGCAATAAGGAATAATAAGCAGTATAGCAATTGTGGAGTAATCACAACCTTTTGGTTGTGAAGTGTTTCAAATGCCCTTAGGGAATTATTATCTCCTGATACCTACAGACTCTGTGTTGCTGCCTTAGTCTTCATAAAGAACAGAGATGTGGCTGGCAGTTTTAAACAATAGTTTAGAGAGAGAAGCTTGCAGAGGGACAATTATGCCGTGCTACTTTGTAAGTATTTGCAATGAGCACAAATACATCTTCATTGATGCAACTGAGTTATAACAATATGCAGTGCCACAGGGAGAACACATATCCTTCCAAGACTTTTTGCCAAGGTGGCAAAAAGTGGCATTCTGCTCAGAGGACCTGCAAACCCACCTGCTGTTTCTGCTGACAAGGCAGCAATGACAAAATAGTACCATATCAAATGTGCATGAAGTCCCATTAGCAAGTCATCTTTCTATTTTATGAGCACCCAAACTAAGGGTCTTCAGATTCACACATAAATTAGCCTTACTAGGGGTGACCAGGTTAACAACACTCTGAAAATAAGAGGCAGGGCAAGATATAAAAGGCTAATGTAGCAGCTAATTCTTGTCAGTTGAGTCATCCTTAATTGTCCCACTTACATGTCTTCATCCCTAATTGTTCCACTTACATGTCCTTATCCTGCTCCAGCAGAGGGATAAAATACATTCCCCGTTAGCTTAACTTTGCCATCCAGGAGAAGAGAATACAAAGCTGTGACATCTTACTCTAGCAGCAGCTCAGCAGGTAGCTTTAGCTCCATGATATGGGGCTACACTGCCAGACCACTTGGTTAGGAGCCAATTCATGTTTTCACATGCCTGTGCCTCAGCTACCATTGAAAAATGCTGGTTTATAACTTGATCTGTTGAGAACTGCCCGTTTTTTGCAACTCTTTTTGAAAAAGTGACTGCACAGAGGGGAAAAAAAGTAAAAACTCCATCATAGGGCTCCACATGTACTGTCTGTTGACAAGCAGGACAACCTTCTGAAAACCCATCCTATCATCCTGGCTTGGTTTCTCATTCTCACTCAGAATGGATGCTTCCTTTCTTGAACAGCACCTCCAGTAACAGGGGTTCTGCAGGCCAAACGATGTCCTTAGGAACACTCACACATGCACACAAAGGGACAAATTATCAAGTCCATACTTGTGCAAAATTCCCTGTAGATGATGTCTGAAAGAATTCAGCATTGCTGAATTATGCATAGCTTGCTAATGTACTGTTGCAGCCTCTACCACCGGTCTCCACAGAATATTATTATTAATTAGTATTAGTTTCTTGTGTGTTCATTTAAAATGTTTCTTTAGAAGGTTCAGCAGGGAGAGCCATACCACCTTCTGTTGCTCAGCTACACAGCATAGGCACTTGCTATTTTTAGAGCATTCCTTCCAATCCAATCCCTATGTGGCATGGAGCAAGAGGAGATAAATTATTGACATGTGCTCCTGGTCCAAAGAGCACAGCTGGAATCCCTGTCACTGGTGGCACCTGGCTTGGAGTCACACTAAAGCCCAGAAGGAAACATGCTCCCAGTCACCTCCCTGCATTGCCATGCAGCAGCAGTGCTGGGAGATGCCAGGGTGAAGGAGTTCAGGCAATTATGTGCTGCTGGAACAGTCATTCCTCTTCCTCTCCAAAGAGGAAGCAGCAGGAGTGACTTGTTATGGAACAACAAGGAAGTTTAAGGAATTCCTGTATTGTTATCAGCTTGTTAAATCTCATGTTTCTTTACCAGGGTGCCATTTTCTTTTTTTTCAGGGTGTACCACATACTGCACACAGGGGTGTAACAGTGTATGACCTATGGTAACCTTATTTCTTTTTGCAGATGGCACTACTGGAACTGCTGAAGCAGTTTGCCAAATGACACACGACAAGCCAAAGGCAGAAAGAAGAAATAAATCAAGGAATCCTAACAACTAATCCTAACCTTACCATCACTGGGAAAAAATAGACCTTTCTCTCAGCTTACCTACTTGCAGTGTTGCTTTCCCCTACAAGCCATTCTGTGGGCTAATTTTGCCACACTCCTGATTTTCAGCAAGATTCAAAACACAAGTAGACATCACAAGAGACATCCCCCTCTAGCATGGTGCACCCAAGGCAGGAGGCAGTGCTGCTGGCACAGCTCTGGCCCCAAATTCCCAAATCCATGGCCTCCTCCAGCAGTTACTGATGAAGAAACATAAAGCTTGGCCTCTCCTTTCAGACTGAAGGCAAGCACTCTCAGCACTGAGCCACACACTCTGGCTAGGATGGGTGAAAAACCAAAATGCCGTGGGAGAAACTGGACTGGATTTGAAAATCTCCCCCTTTAAGCTTCCTTTAAGCAAACACTGAAATTCATTGCATCACTTCCTTGTTCACTCTTAAATTAACCTAAACAATGATAAACTAGCTGAAACCGTGATATAATTAAAACAGCACTGGTCTAGGTCAGGCTTTTTCCCTCTTGGCATTCTTGGTTTTGGATCAATACATCTCAGCCTCTCAAAATGTTGTCCTGTACATGACATATTACAGACTGAGGCTAAAACCCTGATGTATCTACCAGTAATAGCACTGCAATTTGGAAGAAAATAATAAATATGCATGACGGCTTAGAATCACAGCACTACGTGGCATATTGCATTCCATGTTTTAGCAACCACATTCAGCTTTGTGCTTTTTAACGTTGATAACAACTTTGAAACAAATATGTTAACATTAAAGCTCAGGTACACTTACATATTGTCTATTAGCTTGTAACAAAATTACTCAAATTGAAGAAATAGCTGTTTAAAATCAATTTGGAAATACTCCACACTGAATAAAGCAAGTAGAAAATCAGTCTACTTTATCAAGAAGGTGCTATGAATTTTAAAGATTTAAAAAAATCCACCATCCATAATGCAGCCAAAATCATGACACTTCAATGTCATTTTGAGTGTTTTTCAACACCTGATGTTAAAAGCAGTTTAAGATTCTGTTCCTACGCTAACCCAGAGAAAGGCAGGATTGATTTTTGAGATTTAAAAGTCCATGTCTTAACACCACAGTCAGAATCTGCTCAGCAGCCTCTTTGTCATGCAGAGGACAAACAGCAGCACCAGCCCCTCTTCCACACTGTCCCCTACAACCAAAGGCAGCTGGCACAGCTGAAGGCTTCAGTACCAGGGGGATCTCCAGGATCAAAGGTATTTTCCTTGAGCAATTGGAAGGGTCAATGTTTTGGCTTCTGGCTTTGCCTGAAAACCAAAAAATATTGGTTTTCAATAATGGTTTTCAATGGTTTTTTTTCAAATCTGAGCCAGATCTCACCAGACTCATCTGCAATCTGTTTGTTTCCACCTGGCTCTTACAAATCAGGTGGAGCAGATTTCTTGAGGGCTTGCATAGAGGGATGAAGATTCCACTTTGGTGACCACGTGATTACCAGGAAAATGTGAGGCACTTTTAGCGTATTTTTTATGACGCACGAACACCTTCACCACCAACAAGTTGCAAACGCTTGTTGGTGGTGAAGATTTCATCATGGGCTTCCTGGATTCTCCAGGAAGATTTCATCATGGGCTTCCTGGATTCTCCAGGAAGATTTCATCATGGGCTTCCTGGATTCTCCTGATGCAACAAATATCCAAAGGGTAACAACCTGGATGGTATTACTTATACATACAAGGCATCACAGTGCTTGTTTTTAAAGGCCATCAATCTTACTTAAAGCTCCTACTTTCCAGGAAATTTTGCCCCTCAGAGTGTTTCCTTTTTCCTTCTCCACCTTGATAATTTGGCATTCGGCAAAACTCCAAAAGCCCACGTGTGCAGGCTGCAGTAGGTGAGACCTTCCAGACGTTTTCACTACTGTCAGTAGGGTTGTTCTGCAATGTTTCTAACTCTTCAGGCAGCCTGAATACCAAAAAAACCTGCCAGCTCCCTTCAATGAAAAAAACAACCAAGCCCCTGACTGCGCAGCCACACTCCAAGCAGGAGGCACCTCTCTGCTGGCGGCCAGGGAAAGACACTTCTGGTTTTTTAAGAAATCCTTTTTTCCTCCCATTGCATTATTAACAATGCTTACATGGCAAAACTAACAATTTTATTTCAAAGGGCTGCTTTATGAAGGTGTGTTGCTGATAAATTCAGTCAGACTTTTCAGGCATAACATCTACTGAGCACTACTTGAATGAAGGAAATAAAAAATTTGCACCATAGCAAATAGGGTGCAACTCATAAAAAGGTATTTAATATGCCAGGGGATTGTTTTTTCACCTCCCTTTGTCAAAAGCCTGAGTGCTGATCTTACCACAGATTGCAATTACGATGAGCATCTCAAACCAAAAGCACCAACAACCTGATTAAATAACTGCATGAGTTTTGGTTAAAAAAAAAAAAAAAAAATTGAAACCATAGAGAAATGCTAATTTCACCAGTCCATTGGCAAAACAAAGATGATATTCCAGTCTTCAAATCTACATTTTATATACAGGTTTTAAAAACTTTTATCTACAATTTTTAAAAACTTACACTAAATATATATTATAATTTTGAACTTTGGCATTCCACCCTTTTTACTGTAATACTGTGAATCAAATAAATTGAATATCAAACTCTCTTTGTGCTAGACGTATAGATATCCTCATAGGTATTTAGTGGAAAGTTATTAAATGTCACTATTCATTGAGACAGTACATTTTATATCTTTCTTACAGAAAAAAATAAAAAACAAACAAAAAACCAAACCAAACAAAAA
>VZRH01005248.1:380359-407931 GCA_013397555.1 Urocynchramus pylzowi
AAAAAAAAAAAACCAAAAAACAAAAAAAAAAAAACCAAACAAAAAAACCCCAAAAAAAAAAAAAAAAAAAACAAAAAAAAAAAAAAAAAAAAAACAAAACAAAAAAAACCCCATCTATGTAAAATTTGCAGCAATATTTCAGAGCCTCACTCTGGTGTCAGCGTGTCCTGGCTTGTAAGATAAGTGTGTGTTCTATTTGCCATCTGTTAGAGGTGGGGCAGTTCTCTTCTGTTCATTGGGCAGTTTTTTCTTTATCTCTCCCACAACCAATCCTCCCTCCAGGAGATCTCTTCTGTTCATGGGCCAGTGAGTGTCCCTGCATGGCTGAAAAAATTCCATCATCCCACTGGGAGAGGCTCTGCCCAGGGGGAGGAGCCAAGCATTCCTACCTGGATACAATCTGAGATTTTGAGACAACAGAGGCAGCCTTTGCCCCCTGCATTCCCAGTGGAACAGCTTTCTTCTCCACTGCATTCCCAGAGGAAGACCAGGCCCATCTCCAGCACCCCTGGAGCTTCGGAGGAAAACTCCATCCTTGTCCAGGCTCCCTGCTCCACCAGAACCACAGCTGGCACTGCAGGAGGGCTGCAGCCACCATGGAATGGGACTGCTGACACCACCCTGACCCACAGAGTGTCAGCTCCTATTCTGACTCTGTTGGTGGTTTTTATTTATTTGTACTATTGCATTTGTATTTTTAATTTTCCTAGCAAAGAACTGTTATTCATATTCCCATATTTTTGCCTGAGAGCCTTTTAATTTCAAAATTATAATAATTCAGAGGGAGGAGTTTTACATTCTCCACATCAAGGAAGACTCCTGCCTTCCTTAACAAACACCAGTCTTTTCAAACCAAGACACAATGACTTCTTCACTCAGATGTTCAGAAGCAGAGGTGGTCAAGCAGGACATCCCCTGTGCTTTGCTGAGCTGTCCCATGCCAAAGTGCAGAGGCAGGGATGGTGTCAGTGTCACGCTGGGAAGCGTGACCACCCCGCCTGCACCTTCCTTTCTGGCATAAACAGCAAAAAAAGCCAGGAGGGATTCTGTGTTCAGCATTTCCCAACATCAAATCACACACAAAGGTGGCTGGTAAGTACTTACATTGGAAGATGCTGTTCTGGGGTGAAGTTCAGCAGTGTTACATATCCCTTATCTATGAACTAAGCACTGTATTCACTTCCATGGGGGGCTTTAAGGCCCCCAGACACTAACCCAAAGCAAAACCACATTGCCTCCATTTAATTACCTATCTTTTCATACTTACTGTGATTCAAATGACTGAGTTAAACAAAATGGTTACTAGTAACAGGAGACCACTGATAACCAGCAAGCTGAGGTGTGTGTACGTGCACAGAGTTCAAAAGAAAATGATGCTGCTGCATGCTGTTTACTTCTCCAGCATGAATTTATAAAGTGAATTAGCAAAAATTAAAAGGATTAAAGTCCCAGGAACCAATGAAGTCAAAGAGAAATAGAAAATGGATTCACTCCTAAAAAGATAAAATTATTTAACAACTTATTAAAACAGTTCATCACTGTAATTAAAATCCAAGTGCCTAGAAAAAAGTGCCACAAGAAAGGTAATTATTTATGAGGAGACTTTAAAAAGCCATTCACAGTGAATTTGGGAAAGAATCAGCCTGAAAGAGTTGGTAGTAAAAGGAAATTGTTTGTTTATTCATAAAACTTATTTTGGTCTATCCTACCACTAAGAATCCCTAACATCTGCTCAATGGCAGCTGTAAGTAACATTAGGAACACTCAGCCAATTTATATCTTTCCTTTTTATTAAAAAGTAAACAGGTCTTTTTAAATTATTCACTAGTAAATTAACATAGAAATCAGTGCTCTAGCTAACCACATTTTGCAGAAAGGCATCTAGCTTTGCATGATCGTGATGATCTCAATCTTTCTACACTTCACTGACTACTTTACGCTTTATGTGATGTCCCACCTAATTTAGCAAATGAAAACCTAGAAAACTTACAAGCCATACAGGAGTCACTGCCCTGAAAAATACAAAATGCATCACTGATACCTCAAAAGCCATATTAGCTGTCTCCTTCTGACTTTAACTGATTCCGTTCTTATCTTTCCTTTACCTTCTGCTGAACAAAAATTCCCCTCAAATAATCTCAGATCTCTCCTGCTTCTTTCACGAACAAGGCATTCATTAAACAGGAAGCAGCAGCAAAATACAGTGGTGTTACTGATTAATAATGATTTGTTCTTATCTGCAGCACTTTTATACTTAGATGACAAAGTGCTCTGCATGTTCCCATGTTTCACTCCAAAACTGTGTTCTTAAGACAGTAAAAAAGGCACAGGAACACTTCAAACCTAAAAGCTTCTTTTTACCTCTCACTAATTTTTTTTTTTTTTTTACTCAGTCTCTTCAACATTTTAGAAGAAAAATATATTACTTTCTTCTTGAGTTTCTCTCCCAGCTTCAGTTCTTACTTCATAATACAAGCAAATGCCTGCAAATGAACTCACCAAGAAGTTGTTCAAGGGCATGGAGTAGCTCTGCTTATTTTACTAGGATATTTTTTTTTTACTCCTAGGGAAAAAACAAGTGTTTCTGCAGTGCTCTCTGGAGACACTGAGTTTAAAGCTGTGCTGTAATTCTAACCCAGGCACTGGAAATGGCATTGTTACAATAGCACAGGGTCCACCCAGCTGAAGCTCCTGGAGGATTCTGCCTTGAAGCTGCCACTGTGCTGCAAGTGGTGAGCTGCTGAGAAGCTGGATGTGCTGAGATCCAGAGCAGCTGCAAACACAGTGCCTGATTACAGCACAAACCTAATTAGTTAGCTCTCAAAAGCATGTATATGGTGTCAGGGTAGCAGAGAACCAACTGAAAAATGCCACCCCTCCTCTCCCTGGGGACTAGGATTCTCAAGAAACACAGCATCCCTCTCCATCATACCCCACTGAGCTGCTTCCACATCCTGGGGTCAGCTCTGTTCCAAAGCTCCATTTATGAGAAAGGCTTTGTGCTTCCTTTCAGTTCTCCACAGATTCACTTTCCAGGACAAGTGGGAAGCAGGCTTTTGAAGATACATGACTCACAATTTTTTATTCCATAATTTAAGTTCAGTGTGATGCATGGAATATGGAACATCATCCCTTGTTTCCTTTTTGGTCCATTACAGCTTAATTAACAGTGACAAACTACAAGATTTCACTCCTTCACTCCTGAAATGTTTGGGATTGGCTGGTAAATTGGACATTGGACAGGCAACATGACTGCAAAGGTGATGGAAAGATGTTATACTCAAGAAGAGTACCTGATTATCACTAAGGAAGAATCTTTCCTACATCTCAGATTTAGGGAGAACTCAACTTTAGAAATCAGCTGCAGTTGTACACTGCAGAGAAATCACTTTATAGCCCAAACAGGTAGCAGGAAAGAAACATCAAAGGTACAATCAGATATCAGATCCCTGTTGACTTGGGCCATGAAGACTATGGCCTTTGCTGTCAATTTCATCTTTGAAAAATTCTCTCAGAAGGAGGACTCCTACAGACACC
The DNA here is from genome assembly GCA_013397555.1 of Urocynchramus pylzowi. Lineage (NCBI taxonomy): Eukaryota > Metazoa > Chordata > Aves > Passeriformes > Fringillidae > Urocynchramus > Urocynchramus pylzowi. The sequence goes on from VZRH01005248.1 coordinate 383,897, forward strand.
TCTGGGAAAGCTATTGTCTTTATAAATTATAAAGTACAGGCAGAAATCTTAAGTTGTCTTATCTCAGAAATGCTGAATTTTAAAACTACAATTTCTGAAAGGAAATTGAAAAAAAAAACCCAAAACACCACCAACAAAATCAAATCAGGAACATTCTCCAGGGGGTGAAATTCCCAAGTATAGTGTCAAAGAAGGGAATATCTTCTACTCTTTCCAAGATCTCCCCAACACAAACTGAGCTGTAACAAGAACCAGAGGAACACAGAAAGGCTGGGAGACAGACTCCAAGTAACCCAGGTACCTGCCAAGGAAATTCAAGTTCCTTGTGTAACTCATGCAAAACACTGCAAGCAACCACAGAGGCAAGCTGGAAGAGTCTGTTTCCAAACACCATTGAAATGAGCATATTCTATGATAAATGCATTTGCATTTGACCAGTCTTATGTAGCTCAGTGAGGAATGTGTTCATGCAACCCAGCAGTCAGCTGGGGTGTTTGTTCAGTGTTCCCCTGCACTTCATGATGTAACACTTCAAAAAAAAAAAAAAAAATTGCAGCATCAGTACCATTAGGACATGATTTGTTAAAGGCTCATGAATGTCTTTATATTGATATCAGTGTGTTTTAACATGCAGCTTTAACATTCAGGCAAGGAAACAGTCCATGCCCTCCTTATGGGAAACTTCTTGGTTTTGTCCTACTTTTATGGCTCAGCTGGTTTTTCATTTATGTTTGTGCTCATCTCCTGTTATGCCTCTTTGTTTTTCCCAGTGTCCTTATGATTAAATAGTATATTCAAGTGAGTATCCATAGTTTTTTTAAATAACCTAATGATCTTCAAGAGCACATATTCCTGATGTATTTTTCCACTCATCTCTCTTCACAAGTCTAAATCCACATTGCTGCTGCCATGAGCATATGTCTTCAAATTAGACAGGTACAACCACTAGGCCTTGATACTTTAAAAAGCAACAACAACAACAACAACAACAACAAAAAATTCAGGACCTACAACTCTAAAATCATGCTTAGTGTATTTCCACATCTATATTAAGTTTCTGTTAAGGAACTGGATTTTCTAACTAGTGTTCCTACATGCAATCTCTTTTAATATTTCATAAGCCAATTTTATATAATTGATAGGTACAGTAAATTAAATATTTATTTCTAGTTTTCACTGGTTTAGTAGAATTTAAGACCTGTTACAGACAGAATAAAAAAACCCAACCTGAAATATCAAGGAAATAAATAGTACCCAGTACATATAATGATTTTACATAATATTTCCATGTTTTAAAATTGCATTCTCTCAAACCATTACCTTCAATAGTGGAGCTTCACAGATGCAAAGTTTTTTGCCAGGAAGCCCTGTTATTTTGCTGGCATGTATGACTGGAACTATTCACTGTACAACAATTTCTGAGTCTGAGGTGATATGAAACTTCAGAAGTTTTAGCTCGAATTCTAACAAGTTATTTAACATAGAAACAAGATTTCATTCATGGGGAAAATTAACCCAACAGGGGTGCTTTCTCACCTCTCTGCATCAGTTGTTATAAATTGAAAGTATACCATTTAGATATTCCTTAATTAACACGTTTTGGAAAGATCTTGAATATCAGCAAAAGTGAAGTGCTATTCAGGCACTGAGGATAATTTGCTAATAGAAAGTTGACCCCTCTCAGCAGTGTGCTACTCTGTCAGTACCTGCTATTTCACAACCAGTTCCAAAGGGTGGAGCATAAAGAATAGACCCTTTCTTAAAGGTCAGGAAGCAGAAATCAGCATTCAGACCCTTGTCCCCAGAGATGATTTCTGAGGACAAACAGGGATTTTTTCTGAGGACAAACACTGGGATTTCTGAGGAGAAACAGGCAGAACAGGCTCACAGGGCACATGGCAGAACTCTCCCCTTTGGAAGAACATTTTGGGCAGAACATTTTGGGCAGAACATTCTGTGACAGCAGCTGGAAGAAGGGGACCTCCCTGCTGCTCCTGTCTGCTGCAGTGCACTAAGCATCACTTTGGAGCTCTGCTGGCTCCCACCACCACTGTCACTCCCAGGGTTGGTTGTACCAGGAAACCACAGCCACCAGCTCCCACCAGAAAATTTCCAGACCATCTCATGCTCCATTTCCCAATTTGAACCGTGACCAAGAATATTCCATCTTCATGCACAGGCACAAAAATTTCTACAATCTAACAAGAGGAACACATTTCTGTTTATATCTTAATTTACTAAGCCTCACAGAGGTTCTATAAAACGTGTAAATGTTAATTTTACACACAGAAAACCAGAGAGGCAAGAAGAATTGTCAAAAATGATGATATGCTGCAAGTCATTCTGCAACCTCAAACCCATCTTCTGGCTTCCTGAGTTGGTGTTCTTCTGGTGAGAAGTGCTTGGAAATAACACTGCTTCTATTTGTAAGTGGAGATGGTGGAGGGAGAAAGTCAGGTGGTGGTGTGGGTAACACAAAATCAAACAAACAGGTACAGAGCTGACAAGTTTTACACTGTTTTACACTGGTATTTCTTCTTTGACTTCATTGGAGGGTATGATTACAGGAGAATACCATTAATAGAACAGACCTTGCACAAAATTAGCAGAGTTGCCAGGCATCCTGCTCTGACAAATATGAATGGCCCCAAATAAAGATCTCCCCTCAGATATGGCTGTGTAGGCAGGCACACAGCTCAGTAAGCACATAAATAAATGCATAACAAAATGTGCCATTGCATGCACGTCTGGGTTTTTAACAAACTGCAAACAAATGAGGCTTCACTGTATGCACTTTAACTCTGTTCTCACTTCACAGACTCTCTGTATCTTTATTTTTCCCCCAACAGCTTTGTTTCTCTCAAGTGTTACTTCTGTCCTCTACTTACCCATGCAGAGTTCTGTTGACTCAACTGGAAAGACTTTTCATGAGAACCTGCCCTAGCCTGTCTCAACCACTTTCCATTCCTTCACTTCTGATTCCCCACACATATATTACTGAGTTCCAGACAGATTTTTAAGTCTCATTTCACATTCCTTCAAGGTCTGCTTTACTCAGGCCCCAATTTTTTTTTTTTTTTTTTTTTTTTTTTTTTTGCTACTAGTCTTTCTAAGGCCTCTCATCAGCAATTCAAACCTGAGGATATTGTGATTGCATTGTTGGAACTTTTCAACTCCAAGCTTATCTATCACGCCTACTTTATTTCTAGTGATTAGCTGCAGTATCACTGTTAAGCTTGTAGGCAATTACCTCATTTAAGGGAGCATCCTTGTAGTGCCTCACTGAACATGCTGTTATCAGCATTTTCATACTGCTGGCTTTTTTATTCCTCCCCATTCTGTACCAGAACAAATGAAGTCACTTGTTTCTGTTACAACCTCTTTTAGGCTCATTGTATTTAAAGATACTCCATCTTTTGATCTTACACTTAATTCAAAAACTTTGTTAGTCCATGATATCATTCAAAACTTTGAGACAGACTGCCACACTGCATCCTGGTTTTCCACAGTGCATTTTGAGCTTGTTCTTTGCACTAAACTTTCAGTGATGTTAACTAGAGCTTTGAAGATGCACAACCACCACAGACTATGCAGAATGCAGGGCATCTGTTGCAGCAGAGAGGGAAGTGATCAACTCCCAGTATAATTCCACATAATTCCTGATAAGCCCCTTAAGCAGCCAACTGTAACCACCTCTACTCTCAGACAGTGGCTGAGAAAGCCTCAGTCACCAGTCAGGGCCAAGTAATCTTCCCACACACTCCTAAGGACTCCCTGACCTGCCCCCAGCCCCACACTGGACCTCCAGCCCAGAGCTGAACATCATCTTCCACCCTGGAGAGCATTCAGAGACAGATCACAGCCATAGAAAGGAGTTGTTTCTGATTTCTGATGGATGTTTTACAGGTAGAGCGTGCCCTTTACAGGCACACCATAAACCCAACATGATTGGTTGTATTTCAGGCAAGTAAAACAAGACACAAAGTGAAATCTTGTGTATGTGTTACCGAGCCTCCTCTCTTGGCTTTGCCTTTCACTTGTAAATTCTCTGGGCTCTAAAAACTGACTTAGTATCAAATTACAGCTGAAGTTGTGGACACATAATTAAATCAACACATAATACAACTCACATGCTACTGAGGGGGGACCCTTGATTTTTGTATTGAGCATGAGACTTAAAGCCAGAAACTCACAACTGATCTCAGTTTGACTTTTGCTTTGTCTGTTATTATCTTTGTCTCGTATTTCACAAGGCAATTGTAAGATTTACTCTGCTAATGTCAGTTATGTGCTTTGAAGACATAAAGTACTAAGTGCCAAGTATTATTATTTATTCAGTAGTCTTGTTTTCTATGTTAGTTCCATTTGAGCAAAGCATGCCTTGCTTTTCAGTCAATTTTGCTAGTTTGGTTTCCTTGGTCTCTCATTTTTCATGAAACAGTCACTTGGCAGAAGTTTTGATTCCTAGTGGTCCATATCCAGCAAAGAAAGCAAGCCCTTGCACTCAGATGACTGCTAGCATGTTTGCAGCCACACCACATAACCCTGCTCAGAACAAATCTGAGCAAGAAAGTGCTCAGAACAACAGCTATTGGCATCTTAAGAGTTTGTCTTCCCTAACATTAACCCCAGGATAAAAATCTTGTTTAGAGCTGAGGTAAAAGCTTTATGTAGCCAGGCATTATTTTGTGATGTTCCAAACCATCTCTCTCTCCTGTGAACTGCAACATAAAGCTTTTCCTCACTGTTTGGCTGTGTTATTTCTGTTCACTTTGGAATGAACAGCATCAAAGGATCTAAAGCCATTTCTGCTCACATATTCAATGTGTTTTAATTTTCCCTTTCTAGACACCAGAGACCTTATTGCTTCAGCCACCTTCTGCTACTTCTTGCAGGATTTTTTGTGCTAGAGACTTTAGAAATTGGTTTGTTTTAGCACTAACTCATTCCCTTCATAAATTCAATGTTTACATTAGTCAGTATCTCCACATACCATTTATTTGACTAATTGTTTAATGACCTATGAAAAAACTGTTTCAAACCCATACACCAGTAGAGCCACAGAAGAAGATTTATCACTCCTGTTCTTTACACAGGTTCTTGTTTACATATAAATACAGAAAACAAGTATCTTTCACATGTCACTGCTGTGCTCCTACAGCTTCCCAGAGTGTGGCATAAAAGGAGCAGTTTTCACAGTCAAAATGACACAGATCAAGTTTTCACTTTCAAAGTACCTTTACTTAATCACTTCCTCCACCTCTTTCCTAGCCTGCATATATTAATGCTTATGAATTGTTACACAGTACAATAAAGACTTGGAATTAGGTAATATGGCTTTCCAGAATAAAAAATCTTATATATGAGCAGAATATGCAATTAAGTCATCAACAGCTTTACTGAAGCTGTTTCTTTCAACTTTGAACTGCATTCCTTTCCCACTGCAAGTTTACCTTTCCCTTCCTTGTCTGTTTCTGATGTTTGTGTCAAGAAACAGAAGTTTAAAAATGGTCCACCTCTCATACTATGTACAAGAATGCTTTCTTGAGTGTTCTCAAGAAGAAATTGAGAAATTTCTCCTTGAAAATTCTCATTGAAGAAATATATAATAGTTACAACTAGCAGGGGGGAGTCAGGCACCCATCTGTGTTCCTGTGTTTATTCCAAGAGACTACTTAGGCACAGACTTGAATGTCTCCTGTAGAAATGGACATGATTTACAGAAGGATACACCAGACACTGAACACCACTAATTACTTTAATGTCTGTCCCCAAAGCAGAGTCAAAAATGCAGTCAGTTTTCTTGAGAAGCTCATGTACTCAAATCACCACCAGGACTTGAAGAAGCACAAGAAATGGCAGTGGATGCTATAACCCAATGACCCAAAATTCCCTGATTCAGTGCTAGGGGTTTGTCTCAGGCAGCTTTCCAAAATCAAGGTGCTCCTTTGGTGTGGCCACAGCTCTCTTCACAGAGAGCAGCAGGCACAACTTCCCCAGGATTTTTCCTGGGGAAGGCTGTGAGAAAGCTCAAAGAAAGAAGAAAAACAATTCTTATCTTCACTTGCTGCATCTGTTGTTTGGCACATGTGGAATGTGTTATGGAGATTGTTTACCAAAAGGGATTTCTTAATTGGACTCTGGTGATGGTGTGTTTTGATTTCATTTGACCAATTGGAGCCACATGTTTGTCATGACTGTCTGTAAGGGTCATGGATTTTTCTTTAGTATAGTAGCAGTATAGTTTTTAGTATAATATAGTATAGATGATAAAGCATTTGATCAGCCTTCTGCAATCATGGAGTCAATGCACATTATTCCCCGTGTTGGGGACGCCTTACTACAATACTTTGGCAGTGGGACAGAGCCACTGCTGTGCAAAGCTCCCTGCCATCCTGTCCTCCCCAGCACTGCACAGGTTATTCTTGCCAGATGAGTCACTGTCCTTAGAGGCATGTCAGCCTCTTTCACTCAGAAATAGCTTCTTAAATATTTCAGAAGAATTTATGGCGTGTCAGTCAGGTTGGTAAAGGCTGATGGTTAAAAGAACTTAAAGATACCTGTGTGCCTGCTCCCATTCTGATGTCTTTCCCCTCATGGACTTTACTAGAGAAGAAAAAGTAGCCATGGAGAATTCTTTCAGAGACAACAAGAGTCAGAAGCCACCAGTTCACACAGAGGAAAATTATTTATACTAGTTTATATTATATACAATTAAATTTTTCTTCATATAATATTATAATATTATATTAATAGTATATATACTATATAGTTAAATATATATTATTATATATTATATATTGTTTTATATTATATATAATATTATATATTATATATTATTATAAAAATTGTATTGTGTTATATATATATATATACACCTCTGGTGGCTTTGTGCTTCAGGACCTTGGTGAATGTGTGCATGCTCAGCAAGGCACTGCAAACATCTGTAACCCCAGGATTTGGTGCTCCCCACATGATAGGCTGGCATCATGGATGGTGAAACAAGAACAGTTTGAGGACTGCATGTCCCCAGTTGCACTGATACAACTGCATGCAAAGCAAGGCTGTGAACCAGATTACTGAAGCTGTGACCATTTGAAAAAAACCCTAAAACATTGCCAACCAATCAAAAACCCCACAGCAAACTAGTTAACCCTTTTCTGGAATAATTTTCAACTGTACTTCTTTGAAAACTCAGCTTACAATGACACATGAGAAGCACTTCTAACAGCACAGCTGAAGGAACTATATTTTGCTGTAAAGGACAGGGGGAACTGGTCAGAGGCAGCAAGAACTTCTAAAGACAGTTTTTCAGTTGAATCTACTATACTATGGACTCACTTTCTACCAAAAATGATACAAATAAAACAAAATTCAACTGGAATTCGAGGCTCTCAGCAGTTCTGACAAGTTGGAGTCTGAAAGCCTGGCCCTCAATGGATGTATGTAGAGCACAGATAAATTCTTATTTTTATGCCTACCCACAAAGAAAAAGCAAAAGACTGAAATAAGGAAATTACTGGATATATTCAGATGGATAAGTATCTTGTAAAATGAATAACTAGGCAAGGAAAATCATTAACAATAGAGCCATCTGCTGTATTTCAAAAAAACTACACCAGCAAAATTCTGAAAATGGTAAAATGCTTTACAAGCTGAATTTCTCACTACTCAGTGGTACAAAAAGTGATCATAATGATTAGTGCATCAGTTTAAATAAGAGGAAATGTGTATTTCTTACACCTCTTCTAATTAAAAGCAATATTTAGTGGCATAATACTGATCCCCTGTGTCTAGTGATACTAATTGACATTGTAAATGGGCTTGCTAGAAGCTTCAAATGCTCTCCATTCCACTTGAATGTGAGAAGCACAGAATTGTGTAGGGTAACTGTGAGGTCAGCAGCAAGATGAACATTTATTTAAATACTGACAAGACACTTGATTATAGTTTTCTTGCTTTAAAGTAAGAATTTCAAGCCTGAAGAAAAAAAAAGGAGGAAAAAAAATCAACATAAAAAATGAGGGTAAGTTTAGAAGACAGACTAAGATATACTAAGAACCCAAGTGGTTCTTAGTGTATCTTTACACTTCTAGAAATAAATTTGAGGAGCCCACTTTCAAGCACAGTGGGAAAAGCAAGGGCCTGGGAGCCAACCCTCAATTTTGCATCTTCAACATAGCACTAAAACACAGAACTATAATCCTGGTTCAGCTAGGAAAAGTTGTACCAAAGCTGCAAAGAGAGAATGTACTGCTGAAAATCTGGGATCAAATGGGTGCTAAGCTATGCAAAAATGTTGCATCTACAAAGTATGCACAGCCCCTGGGAACTCTATCCTGTTCTGCAAGGTTGGTTTCCTGAGCTGCCCTCTCAGAGGTGGTTAGAAGTGATCACAAACCAAAACTGAGAGCTTTTGACATGAATCTTCACTGGGAAGTTCCCTTTGCCTTTAAACAAGCTTGTGAGCCACCTACCCACATCCTATCTTTAGGTCACCACAATTGCCTCCAGAAGTGTGTCTGCCCCAAATGCCTTTATTAAATATTCTGATCAGATGTTTGACAACGAATTTTACTTGTTCCTACAACCCTTGCCATGCAGCAGTTTCTTACTTAACATTTCATGCAGTTTTTTGTATGTTACACAAAATAGGTGACACTTCATTACTCCACCCACAGCTTCAGTAAGTGCTATACAAGTTTTTTCTACCATTGACAAAACCAAATTTCCAGGACCAGAATTTTTTAAGCCTCATAAATAATATAGCAAAGACATTGTTAGCTTAAAAGGAGGACCAAGTGTGTTTACCTGCCATCATAGCTATCATACTGGCTTTGTAGACATTGGCAAGGGAGCCCAGTTCACCTGTAGCCAAGATTGTTTTCATGTGAGCTTCTCCACAGGCTGCACGGCACAGACGGATTTCCTCGTACAGACCTGGGGATAAAAGCATGTGGAAATGATCAAAGTTGCCTGAGAGATATTTTCAAGTATGGCTGTAATTTCCACTTCTGGATTAATTTCCAATCTTATAATTAGACGTAGCACTCAGGAACTTAAGTTTTGCAAGTTCAATAAATTACATGACTGGAGGTAATTAACAACGCCATGCCGTTTCAGACTTTACTTAATAGCTATTAATGCCTGTTCTCTCAAAATACAAATGTATGAAACACCCATGAATACATCAGGAGTAAAAAATGCTATGATAGTAAGGATTGATCTTAAACCAGCTTTCCCAGCAATAAATATGGTAGTACATTGAATCAGTACTCAGAGATAGCTATGTTTTCCTCTGTACCTGGCCAGTGAAACCCTCCCTTTTACCCTTCCTGGTAAAATTCAGCAGTGCTCCCACAAAAGTTTACACAGAGAGAGACTAAAAGAGGCAGAAACTAATGAAGCATTGCTGTCAGAAGTTGGCTGCTTGGGGATGTTTAAGATTGCTCCAGTGTGGGGAGAAGAGCAGCTCTTACAGCGCACAGTCACCATTTCTGGATTTTGAATTTAAAAAAAACTAAGATGCAAAATAAACAAACTGGATGCTTTGCAAGAGGGTCCTCTTGACAAACTGTACTCAATCTTTAAACACATAATCAAAAAGTTCTTTGACAGAAGGCTAAAATACAGCTTTAAATAGGTCTTACTGAAACAGTCCAGGCTATAAAGACTTTTTCTTTTTTCAGCAATACTAGACTTCTTTTCCCCTCAGCCCTTAAGTGAGACCTGGAAGCGTGGGGCAGGGTTTGGCAGCTGTGGCAGGGGCCCTCATCTGACTGATGCCAGGGGCACACCAGGGTGTCCAGGGCTGGAATTGCTGGGCTGGCCTTCTGAGACACGCTGCACACATTAGCAGACAACTGGCTGATGCACTTAGCAAGTCCCTTTATAGACACCAGGCTTCACCTTGTTTCTCACTGTGTACCAAAGGTGTGAATTAATCAGAAATAGCATGCAGTCTAACATGTTTTATTGATCAATTGGTGATGCTCCAGAAACCTACATCAAATCGAAGCTCAAAAAGGAAACACAAAGGACCTGTGCTATTTTTTTTTTTTTTGTGCATTTAATAATCCTGCTCATGTTAGATCCAAATGAAATCTCTTTTTGTGGAGTGACTCTTTCCTGAAGCTTTTGAAAACCCAGAGAAAGCAGCTTTCTTCTTCTAGTTTCGGTAACAAGAGGAAAAAGTTTTCCCTACCTTCGAGATACGCCACCAAAAATGTCAAAATAAAATCAACAAAATGTACATTTAGGTTGGATTCCATGAAAAGAAATTACATCCTCACAGCTGTTGTTCCCTGGCACTGCAGCTCCAGCACCCTCCCTTGCAGTTGGAAGGTACTTTTACATGCAATTAGCGTCAGGCTCGTTTGAGCAGCCTCGCTGCCTGCCAGCACACATCATCCCACGGCCAGGAACGACTCAGGATCCTCAATCATCCGTGTCTGTCAGCTTAGCTGGGGTGGAGGAAAAGTGGGCACACTTCAATGGGGCAGGTGTGAAGGGAAGAAACGCTGTTCTTTATTCAGAGACCAATTATTGCAGACAATAGCTGACATTCACAGGGCATTTTCAACCCCACAGTAAAAGTACAGCTAGAAAAGAAACTACATTTGGGCCAGAGCACCCCAGTCCCAGTGCAAGCTGGAACTGCTTTGATACAGAACAAGTGTAAAAAACTCCTACTCCTTTCAAAAATAAAAGGAGAAGTTTCAGTACTCAGTCAGGTTTTAACCAAGGCACAAATAACGGGATTATCCTGAAAATCTTGGGCAAATGTCTAAAGTATGGGTGCAGTTAGACACACTTGAAAATGTACTCAGTGTTTCAAGGAGTGTTGGGCTTCCTGTGGGACAGTCTGTGCTGCCAAAAAGTCCAGCACTTAACAACCCAGTTCCATCACACTAAACAGCAGCAGGATCAAAGCTACAAAAGGAGGAATATCTGTGAGCTGTGCAGAACACCAGCAATGCCACAGCACACACAGCATCTCTGGCTAGCAGCAGTGACACAAAGATCTTGGTCAAAAAACTCTGTCACAGGATACCCTGCAGGCATATTTTCAACTAATGAGCTAAGAGCACCACGAAGAGTCTGCAAGAGACTTTCTTTTTGACTTCTAAAAACAAAGAAAAAGCAAAAGCTCTCAAAGCAAATGGTCAGTACTCTCCAGCATATTAAACAAAGCACCAATATTATCCATTCTGAAAGCAGTCTAAATCTTAAGCCAGGGGGGAAAAAAAGCAAAAAAAGCAAAAAAGTCACTAAAACCCAAACCAATAAACCCACAAAAAAAAAACCAAAAACTCAAAGCAAGCCAACCTATATAGAATATACCTGGAGCCAGCTGCTCACTAATATAGTCTGCAGTAGCTCTACTGACCTAGCTATTAAAATGGATGGGACATAAGAACTCTTCTACTTTGCACCACTTGAGGTACCTGACAGTTTTCATGAAGTTTAGATCTGCTTTTACTAGATGCATATATATAGAAGGCAGAAAAAATCCCATTTTGTAGGGGGGAAAAAATGCTTTTGCAGCTGGGATTTTAATTCCACTGTTATAGAATACAAGAGTTGCAAGCTTCCTTGTCATTTTCCTAACATTGTAAATATTTCATATTTTAGATTGAATTTTAGCAGCTATTAAGTACAGCAGAGAAAATGTTCCTTCCCCTATACATTTCCCAAGCAAACATCCCTGATAATTTCTGCTGGCTATAATCTCACTAAGTTGTGTAGATGATATGTTACTTTGGTAATACATTAGTCCTAAAAATCACAAAATAAAGGGGATAATCCAGATCTCTTACAAAGGAAATGAAAATATTAAAGGAGGAAAAAGCCCACACTGCTTAATTTTTTATGGAATAGCTCTTCTTCAAAAATGTGGTGATAAAATCCCTTTTAAAAAAAAAAACAAACAATTTTTTGGTGTTTTTATCTAGTCAGTCACAATGAATAGAAATTGAGATGAGAAAATGTTTTGATTTCTGTTAGCCCAAAAGATCAAAGTGATTGTGATGGGTTGGAAACTGGAAAATAAGCTGGAACCCCTTCTGTCTGGCATATTAATGGCAGGTTTGTTAAAAAAATGACAAGCACGAGGCTATCAGCACAACACAACTCCCCCAGTCCTGCTCCCAGCCACATATGTACAACTCCAGGCTCCAGGAATTCACATCCTGGAAACAGAGCTGGGCTTCAGGGGCCCGAGCTGCTGCTGCCAACACCAGACAGAAATTGTGCAGCAGGGCAGTCTGCACATCTAGAAACGGTAAATCATACTACAACCCTCCTGAACAACGTGGGGAGGCTTCTCCAAGGCTCTGGAGCAGGGAGTGTCTTCTGCCTATGCTATTTATGAAGTATGCAGCACAAAATAGGGTCCCAGTCCCTGATCAAAGCCTCTAAACCCACAACTAAAAAAGCAGCAGCAGTGAAAAGCACTTTTCATAATGGGTTTGTACCATGGATGCAGCCATGCTCAAATTTCTCAGAGTACAACTGGGGTTTTTTTCCCTTTTCTTACAGGAAAATTCAACTGCCACAAAGTAAATGATGGATTAACAATGCTCCTGCAGCCACTGACAGTGTAGCATGTCCAGGTGTTTGCTGAGAGCTGTGGAATCAGCACTAACATTACTGCACCCCACACGACTTCAGGAGGTACAGCAAATGCTGATGACAGGGGGAAAAAAAGAATAATAAATAGATCCAGACTATTTCAACCATTTGTTGGTCAACTTGATCACTCCTTACATAAAGGCTCCACATTCTGTGTCTAAAGGAAGTATCCAAATTGATAAATTATGTTTAATCCATACTTTGTCATGTAATTCAAGGCAATAGCTGAGTAAACTACTTTAAAGTAGTATTGTTTTAAAAGCTAAAAGCTTATAAAAGGTATGTAAATTCATAAACTTGTATCTCATTTAATGTTATTTTCTGATGTAATTTAGCTGTCCAATAAAGCTGCTTTCATACTCAGCATTATTTAAAAGATCTTAACAATTACTTCACAAAGATCTGGAAAATACATTCTAAGTATCATAAAGAGCTCCAGCAATATTCAAGAACTTCTTTAAAACAACTTGACATAATTGGACATACACTAAAATATTTAATAACCAAACAAGCCTTTGAAGCAAATCACAAAGCAACACTATTCTATTGTGGTGACCCCAATTATTGCACAGGCTAGAAGAAAAGCTAAAAATGAACTAAAAAGCACTCCACCACGTAGACTTTTTTTTCAATAACTTTTGAAGTTGTGAAGACTGTCAGCATAAGAAAATCCCCATTGAAGCATATTATTATTATTATTATTATTATTATTATTGTTGTTGTTGTTGTTGTTGTTGTTGTTGTTATTGTTTTTTTATTATTATTCTAATGACTACTACTATCATAAGTTATAATAGAACTGCAAGGCAGCTTTATTTGATGAAGCACATTAAACACAGGCACAGGTACTGCACTACTTAATTTTATGTAAGATAAGGATTTAGCCTAAAAAAATCCTTCTTTGTCCCTTCTTCTAGATTCCTTATAAGTATTTTATAGATTATTCTGTATTATCCCTAATCACACAGGTAACATATCTATTGAAAGCTAAACAGGAAGACAGAACACTAGATTTTCACTAAAATATCCAGATCACCCAATGAAATACCTTTATTTTTATATAGGAAAGTTAAATATTGTAATTTTACACCTTGTGGCATCTCTATGGCAAGTAAATTCTGTTCCTGAAGTAGTTTTTTTTCAAGATCACGTAAACATGTGTCACAAACAGATTCAAATTCATGAATAAACTTAGGAAATAATTTGAAAATAATTTTAATTCTGACATCAATGGGAAAAAAAATTAATATAAATTTATATTTATATTTATATTTAGTCTACAATATAAATAATAAAATAAAATACAACTAATATATTAATATATTAATTNATAAAATAAGGACAGCTTTCAACCTTGTCAAGACCTCAGCTCTGGATAAAAGAATATGCATACCAAATTAAAAGCCATCCCTAATTTACTTATTTAGTAAAGTGACAGCTTTATATCACATCCATCATTGCTGTGTCTGCATACTCCTCCTTTGTAATTTGTGACCACAAAGAGTAATTCATCTCCCATGCAGAGCAAGCTAACAACACACATCCAGTTCATTTCAGTCATGATCCAAACTCTCTCTCTGAATCCAAACCCTGTATTTCTCCTCTGAGTTCTCCTTCATATTTAAAAAACCCCAAAAGTTATTAATCCTTAAATAACTAAGACCAAAAGTATGGAGATTGCCAATACTACAAAAGAGGCCAAGATATTACAGCAAGGAAACCAGTCCTGAAGACACAGATGCAGAAACATGTGGGGGGTTTTGGTTCAATTCTAACTAATTGAAAGAAGACCAGAAAACATGATCTGTTTACCATGATTTCTGTTATTTCCTTAAATAAAGTCAGGTACCAGGGCTTCACTATAAAGTCTGCCAAGCAAGTAGGATATTATGGCACTGCACGATACAGCTAAATGGAAAATTCATTCCAAGACAATGATGTGTCTACCTTCACATGGAGATTAGTTATAGGAGCACTGTCAGCACTTAAAGCAAACCATTCACAGTACATTAAGGATGTAATTAGAGCAAAAACCATCTTCAGCATTATTGTTCCTACTAATTAGGAGTAGTCTACAGACGCCAGAACATCAATAATAATACGAACAGTCAATTTGTACCCTCAACTTTCAGCAAAAAGAAAGCAACTAAAATACGTGTTTTTGTCAAGAAATGAAACATGTATATTTTAAAAGGTATCATCAACTTTAGCAGCCCCTTGAGCTTTCTAACAAAACTCTTCAAATAATTAGGCTTTTACTTGCTCTTTTTTTAATGCTGTACACAAAATCCTCTAAAGGCATGGAGGGAAGAGACCTGAATTTTCAAACCACAAAGTCATTCTGCCTGCCTAGCCTGACACAACTTCCAACGGCATTCCTCTCAAAAAATGCAACCCTTTGTCATAAATTGATTAAATAGTTTTTATTTAGCTCAGAGCCTCAGATTATTACTCTGAAGGGAGAGATCAAATTCTTCAAGGATTGATGGAGAGATTTGGGGAAGAGACAAAGACAGACCCTGCACATGCATATAGAAAGGTTTAGTTCCTTGCCAAAGGAACTTTTTTACTTACCTTCCCACTGGCCAGTCAGCACCAGACTCCTGCTAATGACAATGTCAATCTCTTGGGCACCATATTCCACTGCCAGCCTTATTTCAGCCAGTTTGGTCTCCAGAGGAGTTTGTCCAGATGGAAACCCAGCAGCCACTAGCATGAAAGGGGTGCAGGTAGAAGGAAGAAATGTTTCATGAATGTGTTAAAGTTTTATGAATAGACCATAAAATTGAAAATATCAGTAACACACCAAAAAGTTTGAACGTTATTCTTTTTTTAATGCTTTCCATTATTAAAAAAAATCTACAGGCACTTCATCCTAGTCTCTCTTCACCAATAAGAAACATTGGCTTTACCCTCAAAAACCCATGCCCAGCAAGGTAAGTGCATCTTGTGAAAAGATCTTTCGTGTGCCTTGATGTTTTCCAGAACAGCCTAGATAAAAGCACAATACCTATTGCTTCCAGCAGATTGAGCAAACAAGGAGCTCAGATATGAAGTAATATATACACTTTTAATTTTCTCCAATTCTTTTAAGTAGTATCTTGACTTAAATCATATTAATGTTGTTTAATGGTTAAATCACAATATAGCAAAAATTTATTTCAATGAGTTCTGTTTAAGATTATATTTATGATGTTTAAGTACAAAACCCAAAGGTTACCTTGGAAATAGAAAAAATAATGGCTTTGTCAGAGATTGTCTTTCTCTCTGACATATAAATGCATTTAGTACATATTTTTCCCCTACACAACAATGAAACAAGAACAAGAAACTCACATGTATCTTAGCATTAAACACCTGATCTAACTTCAAAGTCAGTCCCTGCTTTGAGCAGGGGGTCGGACCAGATCACATCCAGGGCTGCCTTCCAACCTGAGTAATTCTTTGATTGTACTTCTTGCTTCCTGTACATGCAGGACTTGTCTCTCACGTGTGGTGACTGGAGAAGATCTGACCCTGTTAGATTTTGGATGTGAAAGTCCTGAACCTGTGGCTGCTCAGCAGGCAACAACCCCTGGCTCTGCTCACAGCTTCCTTGAAGTCAGCCTGTAGGATGTGCTGCTTTTGGCTGGGATAGTTATCCTCATTGCAGCTGGGGTGTTTTGGATTTGTGCAGGAAACAGTGTTGGCTCTCCAGGGATGGTTTGGTAAGTGCAGAGTAGTGCCAGCACAGAGTCAAGGCCTTTTCTTGGCAAGTGGGCTGGGAGTGCACAAAAAGGCAGCTCTTATCTGAAACCACAAATTTTCTCACTTTTACTCTTCCAATTCTCTTTTCCCCTCCATCCTGGAAGTGGCTGTATGAGCGGGTGTGTGGCACAGAGTTGCTGGCTTGGGCTAAAACTTGACACTTGCACTTAAAAACCAAACATGATAGGGAAAATAAACCTCTATTAGAACTCACATCATCATCACCATCATCTAATTAGTGTATACTGATACTTGTCCAGCAGTCTATCTCAATTTCTTCTATCCAGGTGAGAAAAACAGTGATATGTTTTAAAGGCCTCTTTGAAGAGATTCCAGCAAAAAGACTTGGCATTCCTGATAAGCTTGAAGTTGGAAGACAACAAAAGATTATACCAGAAGAAAACCCTCCTTCTATTCCCTTCCTTCCACCTGTTACCTTTTCACCTTACTCCCTGACACAAAAGCAAGTCCAAACTTCTGGATTTCTCTATGTATTTTATACCATCAAACTATTTAATGGGATATTGTCCGGGATTGCCAAGCAAATTGTATTTTATTTACCATCTGTATGGCTGTTGTCTTCTGTTCAGTGGGCAGTTTTCCTTATCTCTTCCACAACCACTCCTCCCTCCAGGCAGACATCTGCTGATAACAGGCTATTGAATGTCAATGCATGACTGATAAGAACTTTAACATCCCATTGTGAGATGCTCCACCCAGAGGGAGGAGCCAAGCATTCCTAACCAGATACAATCTTGAGATTCTGCAACACCAGCATGGCTTTCTCCACTGGATTTCCCAGAGGAACAGCTGCCTCTTGCACTGGACCTTCAGAAGAAGACTACACCTTTTCTACAGGATCACTGCTCCAACAGAACCACACCTGATACTCTGGGAGGACTGCAGCCACAATTCCCATTGGACTGCTACCACCCCCCTGACAACAGGGTGTCAGGTTGTATTCTGACTCTGTAAGTGTTGTTTTAGTTTACTGCATTGTTTATTTTATATTTTAATTTTTTTTTTCCCAAATAAAGAACTGTTATTCCTGCTCCCATATTTTTGCCTGAGAGCCCCTTAATTTAAAATTTATAACAATTTGGAGGGAGGGAGTTTACATTTTTCCATTTCAGGGGAGGCTCCTGCCTTCCTTAACAAACACCTGTCTTTCCAAACCAAGACAGATATTTTCAAATAAAGCTTACCTGAAGCCACTGGTATGTTACAACCAGCAGCCTTGAGGGTGTTCACAGCATCAGAGACTCTTGCAGGATACACACAAACTGCTGCAGCGGTGATACCTGCAAAAGCCACAGTTCCCATTTTCATACAGAGAATTCCACCTTCTCCATGAGCACGTGTGCATTGTCCTCACCTCCCACTCCTGTGTTCTCACAAGGATCTAAGCACCACACCAGGGATGTCTGTTGTACTGCTCAAAGGGTTCAGGTAATTCTCATACTGTTTCCTCCATCACGTTCCTTCACCTGACCCTGGGAGCAAGTCTGCATTAGCAGGAGTTAAAACTCCAAGATTTTTATTGACAGACTCACAGTTTAATGCCAACACACACAGTTAAGACTTGATCACAGTTATGCTTGATCAGCAAATTGCTGCAAGAGAAACTGCACTGCCAAGCTCTGTTCTTACTTGTGGAGCCAGACTGAGCCCAGCAGCAACTGAGCAGTCTTTATGTTAATGCAGCCCTACTGCATTTCTAGCTAAAATGCTCTTCTCTCAAACTCTCAGATAATTGACCTCATATTTTATACTTCAACTGTCTGAAGAGTCCATAAATCCAAGTTTTGAAAAAAGACTAATCTTTGATATTTTATGTGTATGGCTTCAATCAGAGGCCTGATTCCCCTTTGGTCCACACCACTTCAAGCAGTGGACCAACGCCCTTTCTGAAAAGTAAGAAAATAACAGGGAAATGCAGACATTTCCTCTAGAAAATACACACCCCAAAAACTACCATACCTTTATCATGCATGTCCAAGGCTTTGAGCAGATCCTCTCTGATAGGGTGCTTTGCTTTAAAACACAGCCTTTGAACATTTGAAGGAGTATCATCGCCTGAGAGAGTGGTGAGGTCTATGCAGGTGACAGCTTTCAGCAGCCAAGCTGCCTGCAAAGGGAACAAAGCAAGGAATGGAGCATTTCTGTTTACACTTCCAAAGCCAAACTGCCTTAGAAGTGCAGGAATCAGAAGCCTGGCTCTCACTCTGACAATGGGGAAATGTATAGGATGTAACATATAAGCAAATAATGGCTTAGGATAGACAGGGCTGGCAGATATTTGTTCACATCTCCAGCAGTATCTTATGGTACAGAGGATACTTCCTCAAAAGGATCCACTTCTTTTTGTGTGAATCAGGAATAAAAAACATCCATAATTTTGGTGCAAAAAACACCCCCAAAAGCAAGAGGTAAGTGACAAGGTTAAAGCACTCTTTAGATGGAATTGCTTCAGAATTTTAACACTTATTAAACAAAGGATGGAACAGAAGCATAAGTAAAAATGTTATGAGCTTTTTTTTGATGAACAAAAACTGAGCTTAAGACATTATTTTGAATTATCTGTTGCAAGTCTTCCAGAAAATGCTCATTTACAGTGATGGCTTCACTTAAAACTGACTTCTCTTACAGGGCACTTGTACAGGGGGAGAGTTTGCAATGGCAATGGGATAATGAACAATCAGTCTAAGCCTGATTTATTGTTTCTCCTTCCTCCTTTCATCCTATAATTATTTGAAAGGGGTTTCCCCTAGAAATAGTTTTATGTTACTTTTACTTTTTTTATCCTCTGTTTGAGGGAATTTTTGTCTCCTCTCTTAAGACATGAACCACAGTCATCAAGACAGATGTAGTCAGGGGGTCTCAAGAATTGGTATAAACTTCAGGGTTTCTAAAAGGGTTTTCCAATTGGGTATTTTGGGAAACAGGCTACAGAATTTGAATCTGCGATGCTGCTTACATTCAAACATGTACAGGTTCAAAATCACCTCTGCTAAGAAAACAGCACGTGACTGCCCTGCTGTGACAATGTTCAAACAGAGGAGAGATGCTTCGGGCACCCTTCGAAATAAAACCTTGCTCGGGTTTCTGTGCTTCTGGGTTTCTTTATTTGGTTTTCTTTCCTGTGTTTCTACACAGGAGAGGGGAGAGGTGACAGGAATAAACATCTGTTCTCCAGCTGTGTTGTGGGAGTGACCCTAAATCCCTTTCCTCCTACTGAGTATCTCCAATCAAAGCCTATGGCTCTCTGTATTTGTTATTTTTATGGTACTCTCAGTCGAAAGAAGATTTAATTTTTACATTACTGCACCTGTGGCATCTGAGGATAGCCATGGTTATCCATCTGGAGCTTCCCACTGATGCTATTTCCCAACTCAGAGCCACTGGGCTGATAAACTTGGTATCAAGTAACTTTTTATGCATAAGTGATACCTCAGGTTTTAGCTTTTATATTTTTCAGATTCTGTGCTGCTTGAGTGTGTGGGTCTGAGCTTCATGTGAGGGGATGGTGAGCTCTCTGCACAGAGCAGGGAGACAAAACAATTCCTTCTCCAGCTGGGGGCCAAGGACAAATGATCCAAATCTCAGGCCCAAGAGCATAAACAATGTGGACTGAAGAGAGAAAAACAAGATGGATGTGACTTCATAACCTAAAGCTGGAATGGGACAATGAACTCCAAGATGCAAATGGAGCAGAACTTCTAAAAGGGAGAGACCCCGTGAGCGGCCGTGCATTTTGTGACCATTTTGGTTCATCTTGGGTGCAGCCCTGGCTGGGCTCTTGTGCTGCCCAAGGTGGATCCATTGAGGAGATCCTTTTAATAAATCCCCACTTTATTCTTTAACTCTGCCCAGCCTCTGTTTTAGGTCAGCCTTCACAAGGCATCATAAGAAACTCTAAAGAAATGCTGAGCTCGTGTCTAATTCTCCTCCATTTATCTCCATTTTTTAAAATTTAATCATAACACACAAAGCACAAACTTTCAGGAAGGAAAAGCAGGCAGGAAACTTTTTTCTGTCGCCTTCAAGCAGAACCTTACACCTATATCAAATTATCCCCAAACCGTAATCCCAAAATTTGTGCTCATTATGAACACAGCTTTAGCCACCCCAGAATGGCACAATGTCAACTATTTTGAACAACTTTTTTCAGAATTAAGTACAGTTAAATGATTCTTGCTTTGTTCTGTTAGATTCCACTCTTAAGATTGATCCTTTATCATCTCCTTCCTCATGCTTCCAGGTTTTCAGCTACTGTTGCACAGAACCAACTTGTCCAGAATGCAGAGGGGAGGCATCCCAAGCATTGTTTGCAGAACAGCTGCTTGGTGAATGGAGAAAAAGTTTGTCTTTTTATACTAAGCTGGACAATAGCCAACCATTTACCTTATCTCAGCAGCTGAAAAGTCAGTTTTCCTAACATTAGTGGACTCCTTCCCCCCACCAAATGCCACAGACAGTCAGGATTTTTGAATTTTAGTTAAAAAAGCTAGTTAAGCAATGAAATCACACACATTGAGAATGTTTAAGAGAAGAAAAATCATCCAGGTAGGTCAAACTTGACAGGGACCATGATCATATCTTACAGCTTTAAAATTAAAAAATAAGAAGGCAGCATGCAGAGAAGTCTGTCTGGAAAACAGAATAAATGTGGAGGGATAGTAATACACAATTTAATCCACTCATGAATAAAGATGACTTAAATCCATTTGCAGTTTTGCCAGTCATGAGTTATAAGGTTTTTAACTTGTTTGGATAAATGCATCACCTTATTCCATCCCATCATCATCAAATACAAATTACTAAAATAAGACATGGACAAGCACATCTTTTAAGTTTACATGTATCTTGAAAAAAATTCAATATTACAGCCTGGAGAAGGAGAGTGACTGCTTTAAAAATACAGGAACAGAATGCATAAGAGTACTTACTTGCCAATTACCTTTCACAGTTTTCCATTTTTTAATTTGTTCTGCATGCCTCACCACTGCAGGTCGATTCACATACACTTTTGAGATCCAGCCAAGTTCTGGGGAGAGAAACAAAAACAAACAACCAAAAAAAAAAATAGCCTCATCTATTTCTGTGTTCTTTTAATATATGGTGTGGTACTTCAGAAGAAAGCTGTAGAAAGTTTGGAACCTCTGAAGAGAGTGTTGTGCTTTCATGTCCTTCTAATGGCTTGTGTACTTATCACCAGTCCAAAATAACCTCAGCTTCTGCTAGGGGATGATCTGTGGACTGGGTATTTCACACAGCATGTTTTGTGTGCCATTACAAGGGAATTAACTGAGTGCTGATGACAGAGACACTGTGTTGCCAGCCCTGGACTGAGAAGTTTGTAACACATGTAGCATGAAAAAAACCCAAAAAACCCCTACAAAACAGCCTTCTGCCATTGCTTTCTAGATTCCAGAATTCCCAAAGAGCAGCAGATGCACAACATGTACTAAAATAATGAAACTGTCTAGAGCCAGAAGAACCAAATTTTGGCCACTGCTTAACAAAGGGTAACTGACTGAAAAACAAGAACTAAGGGTTCAGGCTCTTGAATCTTTAAATTTCTGCTTAGTATGGTAAATCCAGAGTGCAATTTTTAATATTATCAAACACAGACTGCTCATGAGATTACACAGTAAAAAGAAACTGGAGTATCTTTAAAATCTCTCACATCCCAAAACATAAATAATTCTTCTAAATACCGACCGTAAAAGCATTCCATGAAAACACTCTGAAAATAACATCAACAATCATTAACCACCAATCATCAGTAAATCACCACCATCAATCATCAAATATCATCACCAGTTAAGGTCAGAATATGGACATGGGCATAGACAGATACTAGGAGATAATAATTCTGGGTGACTGAATTTATTAAGAGCATGTCACTCTATGAATCTTCTTTACTACAGTGTTAAATTGTATTTCCCTTGAGCATATTGATTAAAAAAAAAAAAAGGTTTAAAACTTGCAAAAAAAAAAAAGCTGGTAGACAAAATCACTAATTTTGTACAGAAATCGTACACTTAATTTTTTTTTTTCGTACTGAATAGATTTAATAGTCAAAAAACTGTAGAAAACTAATATACTAGCCAAAGTATGTGTAAATAAAAGCTTGTTTTCCTAGGCTTACAAAAACCAATTTAGGGTAAAGATGACTCAGAGGAAATGCAGGACAACGTGAAACAGCTGAACAAAATCTTGTCTTGAGCATAAGTAAGCTACCACTGTCCTATTACCACATTCAGGCTATTAGTGAGTGGTACCCACAAAGTGTTAGCTAAAAGCAGAACAAATAAATCAGTGAAGGAATTTCAAAGGGATCCTAAGGAATTTATGGATTTTTTTAAGAGTTTAGCATCAGACTCACTGCATGGCAACAAGGAAAAGGGGGAGCTTGGAAAGTTGCAAGCAAGTCAAACAACAAACCCTTGTTATTCTTTCCAATTTCAAAGCCACAGGTTGATCCATTCTGCCCCCAAAGCAAGGAGCTCAGCTCAGCTGACTTGTAGAAAGCAGGTGAGAAAAAATTGCTACAAAAACCATGGCTACAACTTTCCTCCTTTTTTGCCTACCAGTAGGCACATAGGATATATATGACAAAGTCCATGGGGGAGGAAAACACACAAAAATCAATATATAGAGGAGGAAGACAAACTCTGTGTCATGTTTCTTCTGCTACCTGTGCCAAGTGCTGAGGTAGCATCATTTAATCATAATCCCATTTATTATAATAACTTTTGAACCCTTCTGGGTGCACAGTGACCTTTCAGCCCCTTTGGAAAATGTGATAAAACCAAAGGAAGTAGTTTAAATGAGGAACTCAGCTTCTCCCTCTCTAATAAGGATCCTTTCAGTTGGTCTGCTCTAACCTTTTCTTTCTACACTTTTGAAGAAAACCAACTAGTAAATGATTTATAAAAACATTCTTTGGGAGAATATGAAGACAGTGTCCAGTATGTTAGGGAAAACTCAAATTTGAGATGAAAATTTAAATGAAAAGACACAAATTTTGCCCATGAATAGGTTAATTTTTAATTAGCCTTTGTCTGTAGAGGATTCAGTCTGATAAAGCTGTTGTATCTATCCAGCCTGACTCTTGAGCATCCTGACTCAGGTCTAAGCAATCTTTTTAAGATGTTAGAGCCCTGCACACTAGATCAGCTTAAAGGAAATAATCAACTATAAATCCATTTGGAGAAAGGAAAAAAAAAAAAAAAGAAGACAATTCATAATGGGAGAAAAAGTGTGGAAGGAGAGTGGAAGTGGAAATGAGCTACTACTTTTGCTTTGCCCAAAATCACCTGTGAAAGTCACAAAATATCAGCTGATCAGCAATAGCTGACTGGTTGTTCTTTGCAAATATGACAAAATCCATTGGTTTAAGCCCTTTTCACTGTCTGACACATTTTACCCTCTGTTCTCAGTGACTCAAGGCTAGTCACAAAGGTAGCTGACACACAGCTACTCAGTGATGTCTAAATCTAATGTCTAATATCTAATGTCTAAATTTAGTGCAGGGGATGCAAGCGTCCCTGAAAGACCACAGAATGTGGACCTCCAAGTATTTTTTTGAGTGTGGGAACTCAAACCATAGTGCAAAGCACAGGCAGAAAATATAAAAAAAAAAAAAA
>VZRH01005249.1:0-52775 GCA_013397555.1 Urocynchramus pylzowi
TATATATATATATATGTCTGTGGCTAATTATATCCCTGAAGAAATAATTAAAATGAAAGTTGACCCACTTCCTAGATTTCTACATGTATCCTGTTCCGATCACCATTTAAAGTACTATTTCATTCTTTGAGCTTTTGGATTGCTGGACAAACAATAATGTTAATGTTTTGTTATGTTGTGGTTTTCTTTTTTGGGAAATTCTCTAACAGATGTGTTTTCAGTTAATTTTGGCTGTGGTCAATAGATTTGGAAAGACAGCAATGCCACAGTTCTGTGCAGAAGTATCAGAGGGAGCCTTTGGCACAGAGTGTATTTGGCATTTTCTAAGGGGAGAATATTTGCACATATGCAAAATCTGGAGTTTTAGTAAATCCTCTGCAAGATGCTTGTGTGTGTGTTTTCAAAAGTAGGAAACTGAGGGCATGACTAAATTTGGGCTCTCAGAGAGATATTTATATGGGAAACAAAAAGAAGAGCCCTCACTTTTTTTTTTTTTTCCCTGAGTTACATTCTCATTTGGCTTCTTCTCGTCAAAAGATGTAGATAAATACAGTGATATTTTTTAATCCTCCATTCAGCCATTTTTTTAGCTGCCCCTTCACAGTGCAAACCACTGCTGTCTTGAGAGATGCACTCTGTGCTTTAGGGGAGAAGAGCCTAGCACTGCCTAGAATGGAGTCCACCAGAAACTTTTAAAATGTCAGGTTTAAAAAATCATTGAACATCACTTCTTGGAATTTCCAAATGCAGACCAAGTCTGTGTCTTTAAATCACTCCTTCCATATACCTTTGCCATTCCAGTGATTTTGGGAAGATATTAAATGGCTGAGGAAATGTGAGCAGAATGTATAAGAAGAGGAAGAAATTAGGCAAATTTTACAAATCACGTTGTACTCTGAAAACTTTCCAGTCTGGTTTCCTAGACTTGAAAGATTAAGATGGTTTAAGAAACAATTGGGATTTTTATCTAAATTTCCTAGTCTATCAAAACTTCTGAGATGTAGCCATCATACCTTGAAAATACCATAATTGGAACTTAAGATCACAGGGCCTGACTCTGCCCTTGCAGCATGAAATACTCAGTGCAGACAGTGAATCTGTCACTGTGTAAAACTAGAGAAATTTAAGATATTGACAGAGCACTAACATAATGCAGTCAAAGTCATATGCAAAATATCTGCTTTTTGATTTACGGTTGCTATGGTAATGTACAATATATTCTTGGCCAGAGTCAAGTGGCATGGCATGCAATGCAGTGTGGTGGTGTACCAGAAACTTGGAAATATTTCTAGATCTAGAAACAATATGAAGAAATATCGAGCCACGGTAACATCTATCACAGAATCACAGGATTAACCAGACTGGAAAAGACCTCTGAGATCACCGAGTGCCACCTACGACCTAACACCTCTTTGTCAACTGACTGCCACATCCAGTCTTTTCTTAAACACCTCCAGGGGTGACTCCACCACCTCTCTGGGCAGCTCAATCACCCTTGCTGTGGAGAATTTCTTCCTGATGTCCAGCCCAATCCTCCCCTGGCACAGGTCAAGACTATGTCCTCTTGTCCTGTCGCTTGTTGCCTGGGAGGAGAGGCCAACCCCCAAAGCCTCCTCTGTTGTAGAGTGAGAAGGTCCCCTCTGAGCCTCCTCCTCTGCAGGCTGAACAACCCCAGCTCCCTCAGCTGCTCCCTATAGGACTTGTGCTCCCTTCACCAGCCTTGTGGCCCTTATCTGGGCACACTTGAGCAAGTGCAGAACCTTCTTGAACTGTCCATGACAGCTCAGTACTCGTAAGAATTGCTGCCAATTAATCTGTCTACATGAAAACATTTTACTGCTGTTGGGTTTTAATGCCACAGTTCTTATATTAAGAACTTAAAATGCATTCACAACTTTTTGCCCATTCTTTGACCTTGAAAAGCCTATCAAAAATTCTAGATTTTCAATAGGAACTGTAAAAGCTCAGATATCTCTCAAATCCATGTTCCACCTGTGCAAGACTCACTCAATATTAGTTATTACAATGTCTGAATGGTGTGAAACAGAGTTAATAGCCATTATCCGGGTTTGATTTAAATATCTTTGAAATTTGCTATGAATTCTAAAAAGAACAATTTAATACCAGCTAAAATACCCTAGGAGAGCTCCAAAAGAGAAGAAAACCATTCTGACAAAGCAATTATATCAGCCTTATTCTAACACACTGTGATTTAAAATTGAGCAATGAACCAAATATAATTTTTCCCCCAGAAGCTATCATTATTTATCAAATATGTTTTGTGAACCATTTCAAAGATCAGACCAGTAAACAATAAAAGACTTTTCATTCTTAGGTAGCAGAGAGTAGAACAATAGATGTCCTACAATTCAGCTTTTTGGCAGAAAAAAATCCAGCAAACCAATATTTCTTCCAAGACTAAGTTTTTATTAACTATTTATTCAAGAAAGTTGGGTTTGTTTTTTTTTTTCTTTTTCTGCAGTTGAAAATCTACTGAGAAAGAAAGAGGATGGGAAATTGTAAAACTCTAATATTGATATATTGCCAAAAATATATGTTCTGAGTGTTCTATTAATTATTTTACAAAATCAACATATTATGTATGACATACCTCTCCCTCTTGTACTTGTTTCTTCTCTAAGAAACAAAATCCCCTCTCTTTTATCTAAGTGAAAAAAGCCATTGTTTGTCTTAGAGAATGCTATTTATTGGTATATACTGGTGCCACAGAAAAATATGGAAAATATCAATAAAAGAAAATGAAGTTCAATATAAAAGGTGGAAAGTGCCCCTTAGTTATTAAAAATAAAAATAGATCTCACAGAAAGCGGGGTGGGGGGGATATTAACACTACATTTATAACAAAGCACATCTCAGACTTCCTGTCAAGGCTGCAAACCACCCATGATCCTGTTTAATTCCCACTCACATCAGCAAAAATAAATCCTGGTACTTTGTAGGTTAGTGTCTGGTGGTATGTCTTATGTATCTGCTTTGACATCACAATCATAGGATTTCTGAGGCTGGAAGGCACTTCTGGAGATCTTCTAGTCCAACCCCTGATGAAGGAGTCAACTGGAGCCAGTTACCCAGGGTTATATACTGGCAGGATTTGAACATTTCCAGGGATGGCTGCTCCACTGGGCAGCTCCACTCTGGTAAATATGCTCTAGTGCTTGATCATCCTTCACAGTAAACCAGTTTTTTCTTATGTTTAAATCCTGATTCTTCTATTTATTATCTAACTAAAGACCATACAAAACTCCTGCTAGTAATTATTGTTAGGTATAGACACAGGACAGAAAAACATGATGTAAAAATGCATAATAGAAGGGATTCATTACTTGACAAAAAGCTATTTCACAGCTAATATAAAGATTAAAAAGTAATCTCTTAAATAGTGAATTTAAAGTGTGCTGCATGTTTTCTTTTTCTCTTTCTGTAAAGTGGAATGCCTGTCTTTTTCACTTCTATTCACTACTCATGAAGAATTGAAAATACAAATAAATGCCACAGAAACAGTGGTGTGATCTCCATGGTGCTATTGGCTGTATCTGCACTGACTGTTCTGTAGCCTTCAGCCTGTGTGCTGAGGGTGCACATCTTGGTCCCAGCCACACTGGCTCTGGGGGAATTTGGTATGTGCCATCTCTGGAAAGGAAAAAGAAAGGAAAAAGAGGTTTGAAGAACTATGATGTGCTCTATTAACAAGACAAGAGGAAATGGTCTCAAGGTGCACCAGGGGATATTTGGATTGGCTATTAGGAAAAATTTCTTCACTTAAAGTGTAGCCAAGCATTGGAACAGGCTGCCCAGGGAAGTGGTATCACATCTGAAAGTGTTCAAAAGGCATGTGAATGTGATCTAGGGATTTGGTTTAAAGGTGAATATGGTGGTGCTGCATTAATGGTTGTGAACCAATGATCTTGGAGGTCTTTTCCAACCTCAGCTATTCTGTGAATCTATGATTAAGTCTCTTTATGAGAGGCTGACTGTGACATTGGGACAGATCTCATTATGCCAAGACAATTCTTTGCCCCAGTTTAACCACAGCCATAGAAACCCATATTGGCAGACAAAGATAAGTAACAAGCTTCTTGTCTAAAGTTTTTTAGTAACCATGATAACAAGCAAGTCAAGAGCCAACCTCGTGCTGGAAAAGGGGACTGAATGATGATTTCCCTTTCTCTGCATTCACACCAGAACAAGAAGGGTCTTTATTATTCAGACCCTCTTTGCAGAGCTGATGGCACCTGAAGTGTCTGTAATGAGTGATGTGCCTAAGCAACATGGGCTGAAAGGCATTTAATAAACCATTCAACAGGTAGCAAACCATATCAATGGATCATCAAGAAAGACATAATAGTGCACAGAGTCATAAGACACTGAAATTTCCTTCCCCTTTCCCTCTTTGCAACATGAACTACAAGCACACAATAAAGGACCCATTATATTTTAAAAATTAATGCAGCCACATGTCCTCGAATTTTCAAGGGGCAATTAGGAGAAGGCTAAGCCAGAAATACTTGAAAAGTCATTCAGGAAAGTTGTAAAGGGAGACAACTATTAAAAATGAGAGAACTTAGATGTTACTTCTCCCATTGTCTCTTTTTCAGACTTCTTTTAGGTCAATAATAAAGCTCTGTTAACCTTTAATACAGATTTTTTTTTCAATCCTACATCCTCAGACAAAGAGGGATTCCATCAAAAGCAGTAATAATTCCCTGTCACAAAATTAGGTTTGTAAAGAGAAAATGCAGGCCACCTCCTGTCTTATTTTAACCTGAGTGTTCTAGACTTGGCATTTGCACTTTTGTACTGAATGTTCTGACCTAAAAGTACTAAATGAGAAATTTTCTTTTGGGTAGAGACAGCTCCCATCTTAGGGCACTGCTCCCAAGAGCATGGGACTGGAAGGACCCTCTTTAATATCAACACTGAGTCAGCATTCAGGAGATAGTGCCTTCATAAAGTAATCATCTAACTTTGTCCCATGAATTACTTGTCTCATTTACTCCTTTAGCTCTAGCTGGAAGCTTGTTCTAGAACAGCACTGACCTAGTGGCAGGAGACATACTATTTCCAGTCTAAACTTATTCAGAGCCAGTTATTGTGCTTAAAGAGCTTTTCTTCTTCCCAAGGGGAAACTTCTTCAGGGATCTTTGTTCCTTTATTTACACAAATATTATTCACAGAGGAAATGATCTCTCCCCCAAGCCTTCCCTGGCAGTCTTTAATAACCAAGATCTTTCTATTATTTCTTCTTTGCCTTCTTCTATCAATCTCACTAGAAATTACTGAAAGTACAGTTCACAAATGCCAACAATCACCATCTCATAGTTCTTTAAAGCAAAATTGGGATGTGTCTGGCAGTGGTTAGGACCTATTGAATGAGAGACCAGAGTATTTGTTATTTCCTGTAATGGATGAAGAGAATTGATCTATATTTTTTAATGAAAAATTATTCCTGGAATTCTGCCTGATCCAGATGCTTCTTTGTAGTGACTGCATTGTGGTCTCAGGGATAAGAACAAGAAAAACTCTCAGAAGATGAAACTACATCCTGTATCAGGTAAAAGTCATAAAGCTGTAGGAGAGAGTCTCAAAAATACATCTGCCAGCTTTCATTTAAAGGCTGGACCTCTGTGTCCCTGCCTACAGTAAGGAGCCCACCCTGAGGTAATATCAAGGGGGAAAACCTGTTAGAAGGTAGGTCTGCAACCATGGGAGTTAAGAGGGAACATTTACATTAAAAAAAAATTAAAAGACATTTTAAAATTACAGATTCCCACTCCACGGACCACCAGTGAGCGCTCCAGTTGCTGTTGTCTCTATATCAGAGACAACATATAAAATTAAACTTTTGCTTTTACTTTAGTGAGGAAGAAAAGAGATAATTTTTCCTTGGGAATATAGTTTAAAGTTCATTACAACACTGCTGAGTTTGTTGGTGTCCAGTTGAAAAAAAATGGGCTCACTTCTAGAGACTGTTGCATAGCTCTGCACCCACATGACTTTCGTGGGAATTGTGATCACCAACAGGAGCACACAGAAAGGCATTATGCAGTTTTCCCTGCTCATGAGTTTTTGGGCTGTTTTAATTTGTTCTGTTCTGCTTTGATATTCTTTTAATAAATCTGAAGGCCTTTCATCACTAATGCAGCACTAGACAAAACAAGTGGGAAGGATTATATGAAATTTGATCAGCAGCAACAAAAAGCCAATTTAACTGGGGGGTTATTGCTCTGCTTGTGATGTTTTAACTTTTGTGAGAGGCAGAGGCTTAGTTTACACTGGGATTTCCTGCATGATTTATAAAGCACGAGTGAAACCCCTCACATCCATTCTGAGAGATCTCTCCCTTCATCCATCAGTGCTGACAGTGCTAATCTGTAAAGAATTAGTGAGCTAGAAGTTCAAGTCAGCTCTTCCCTTCATCTGGCTATAACACTATTCATGGAAACTGCATATAAAAGGTACCAATAAATGTCAGTGTGCAATGGAAACAGAAATGATTGATTGTACATTTTTGCATGAGAAAATGTTTTATAACAAAAAGACTGATTATCAAATCATTGACATAAAAATGGTAATGGAGACAATGGAGTCTTCTGTGAAGAACTTGATTTTTGCTAGATAAATTGTTTCTGTTCTCTTTTCAAAAGGCATAATTTTTATCAGAATTAAGTGGCAGCACTGACATTGCACCATAGTGTCTATCTACAAGTCAACTTCTAGTTTCATGTGAGACACCTGATATCTCAGTGGATTAAAAGCATAAATAGTGTGGAGCTGGGCAGGATCATCTATGTCTAATTCATAAATGAAATGGTTTAGTGGCTCAGCACAGAGGAAGTCACACTGACTTTAAAGACCCAAAATGCCTGTGATTGGCTCCTGTCTGATTGAACCTGGGAATATCTGCTGCCTCCAGCTGACCATTTTCAACGGCTTCTAACTGATGTAGCTATTGAAGCCATGAGCTGGAATTGATGTGCACAGTTCAAAGTCAGGACATATAAATCTTTGGTCTTTCCATGAAGAACAGCAGCATATATTCTCAGCAGGAAAACACATGAGGTACTGTACTGCTACAGAAGAGATCAGAAACACAGCCTTTACTTCTTCTCCCCTCCATGGCTGCAAAATATGCAGACTGAAGAAAATAAACTTTTCCAGGAACAAGGCCATGAGTTCCTCACAATTTTTGTCCTCCTGCAGTCTTATGAAAAAATAGTAACAGAGTCATAACAAAATAATGAGAGTGCTGACTAGACCTCACAGTCATCCAACATTTTTCCCAATAAATTAGTTGACTAATACAACTGAAAGATGAGAAGTAAAATAATTGAAGGTAGCAGTAATTAGGGAATCCAGTATGGCAATTCTCCTTTTCTCATTCTTAAGGTACCCTTTTAGGCTTCTAAGGACCTTTATTACCATTTGCACTCTAGAGAAAATCTCATGGCTGTCTAAGGCAAGTCAGGCTAATCCTAGGCAGGGGAAAATAGTGTGCTTGCTCTGGGGTAGTGTATTTTACAGGATATTCCCTGAAATCTCTTGGCTGCATTTCAGCCAACATCTCCTCTACAGGTTTCTTTTTTGTGAAAAGTGGAACTAAGCAGAATGGGTTTGACTTTTATGGGAGGTCAGTGCAGGCCTCTCCAAAAGACAACCCTTCAAAACCCTGTCTGGATTAGAGAGAGAAGAAATTGTTCCTGAATGCAATTTAAATGTCAGTTTAAAGAGTTCAGAGCTTGACAAGGAGAAATGCTTCACAGAACCACGGAGCTCCTGCAGTGCTGGGCAGGTGGTCATGGCAATTTCTTGAGGGTGGTTAGAAAAAAGTACTTAAGCATGTCTCTTATATTCAGGTGTGCTTGGGCTTGCAGGGTCTGGCAACCTCTTGTCATAGCACCAAATTTCACACATATCCTTTGGAGGAAGTGAATTGATGAAGGTTGAAAGAGTCACTTGGGACTTCTGCTGTGAACGGCTGCTTTCTTGTTCCCTCCAGTACTACCTTGAATTATATCTTGAATTACAGTAAGATTTTGGCTACCTGGAAGATCATAACACTTGAGTACTCATTTTCACAGTCTCCTGCAAATGATAAAGCATTATTTCAGATGGAATAGAAAAATTGCAGAAAAATAAGTGTCAAAAGAGTGCTGAAAATGAGCTTGAGAATAGCAGATGCATTTCACATGAAGAAAGGCTGTGTGGGTTGGAGGTTCTTGAAAGACAGGAAAGAGATTTTAGATGATATTCAATAGGTTTGTCATATTTCCCTTTTGATGCAAGATACATCACAAGCCCCAGAAAGCTGTGTTTTAAAGGCAATAGGACAAGCCTTTCCCTTCTCTACAAATCCCAACTTGGAGCAAGGCAAAAGATGGGAAATCATTATCTACTGAGAGAAAATGATGTGACCAGCATGTCCCAAGGCAATGCTCACATATCAAAAGAAGAGAAGTCTTTAATGTGTTCACATATTGACCACCACTGTAAGGAGAACCTCAAACGGTGTCAGAGAGTAGCACTTTTCTGCAATGTGTCTTGAGTGTGTGTCTAGATAGTTTAGGTTGTAGGGAAAAGAGGATTGCTGCCTGCCTGGGACAATGAAAGGTAAAAATAGGCCTCTTCTTTCTTAGAGATCTATGTACAGTGTGATTTAGAATTTATTCCTGCAATGACTTCAAAAACTATTTTTAAATATATGGTGGGAATTGGCATGAGATAGCAGAAAGAAATGCAACAGAATATATTTGTAATGGTTAATCTAAAGTCAGTCCCACAAGAATTATTGTGCTTTTTCAGCTCAGCCTGGAAAGATTATTTGTGAACATGAAGATTCCAAATTTTGCAATTAGTAGAGTTGTGTATATGCAATACATTGTGTGTATATGTACATACATTGCACTACATGGTTCATATTTCACAAGGCAACAGTTTGGGATCTGCAGCAATGATTTTATTTATCATAATTTTGAAATCAGGGCCTGAAAAATGAAATTTGCATTCTCTTAATTGGGTCCCATGGAAACAGCAAATATTCAAACATTCTTTTAAGCATTTCTCTTTTAAGCTCTAAGCAGTAAGTAGGGGTTTGTTTTATAGGGTTGTAAGGCAACTTCAAAAAGTTGGATAGAAAGGTTATATAGAAAGCATAAAGACAAATCATGACAGGGAAGCTACTCATATTTCCTTCAGTCTTAAGAGCTATGAGAAAATGGGATGAAAAGACATTTTTTGTTGCAATCAAAACCTTTGGAGAAAAGGGTATTGAAAAATATTACTGTCTTGGAGAAATAGATAAACTACAGTTATGCCTTAAAAAAAAACTAATGTCAATTCCCTCATCTCTCTGCAACTTAAATCAAAGTTCCCAAGTGACCAAACTGTATTGGCTGATAAGATGGGCATATTCTTGTCACCTAAGGATAACTTGCAGAATGTCCATATAAGCTTTGCTGATGCAATTTGATTTGGTAGTAATACACAGAATTTTCCTGAATCTACAGAGCATGGTCATAACTTTTAAGTGTTTATGTCACCAACAGTGTCTCTGGCTTGTTTCTAATCAACACCAAAATCAGAATTTATTTATCTAAGAATAATAAATAAATTAATGTTTATTCTTAGCACATGTTTTTACTAATGTTGACAATAAAGCTATTTAAATAGTAAATGAAGGTAGTACAAACCCACAACTGCTATTCAAAGGGGCTGCCCAGTCCTTAACTGAACATATGTGAGTGAAGGTTTATGGTGAGAAACATATCTTACCTAATGTTCTATATTAATTCTGGAAACAAAAGACGGACACATTTCAGCTGTACTTCCTTCTGGGAAGGTGTTCCTAAGATTTTTGTAAAACATGTAATTTATTTATTTCATGCCAATTCTCAAAGGTGGCATCGAAAATCTCAAGAAACACTGCTTTCATCACCATAGTTTCAGATCATGATATTATTGTCAATTTTTATTTCATGTATAGCAATGAAGCTGCCACAATGAAATGTATGTCTTTAAAATTTATCCACTGTCCAGCACCCCTTTCTAATCAAGTTGTTTCTTTTTTTTTGCATATTTTTTCACTGAAACATTGACACAGGTAGCCCCTAAAGAAAACAAGAGAAAGCACTTCTGCTAACATAGCAAATATTCAATATCGTATTTACTATTTTAACTTCTAGTTATTGGAATCCCATTTCTCTCTCTCTCTCTACATACAACAGGCATACACACATGCAATACATATAAACACAAACAGAGTTTTCTTTGGCTTGTCATTCTCTTTCTCTCTCCCTATATATATATAGGTATAGGCATGCGTAGGTATAAAGTCATAATTTCGTAAAAATGTTTAAGATCAGAAGTAGATTTAATTTTTTTGACAGATTCCTTGTGATCTAAGCTTAAATGCATTAATTTGTAAAAAGAGATTCCAGAGGAGTCACGATGTAATTATACAGGCTTGTAGGAAATACAGTCTGAGATATATATCTATAATTTACCCTTCCACCTTAAATGGAAATTTTGAGAGAAAATTACCATTTCAAGCAAAGTAACAAACTGTTGGTGTTATTTCTTATGAAGGAAGATACATTTATTGAGTAGCTATACTTATACTTAAAAGATGACAAGGAACAAGAGCTGGCACAATCTGTCAAGAGAACTTTAAAAACCTGAGTCAATTTAATTAGAATGAGCTATGGTATGGTGCAATAATTTTCTGGTCTTTTAGTGTGTCAGCAGATAAGTTTTGCGTTGAAGTTCTCTGGTATTTTTACAGCAAGAAAATCATCCTGGAATATAGTGTTTATGTCTACACAAGCTTCAGTAAAATTCCCAGGAGAACTATTGAACACTTGCAACTGTGTCATTCATATCAGGACTCGCCTGTTTTCTTTTATTGTACAATAAATTAAGAGCCACTGGAGAGTGGATTCTCTGGCTTGCTCAGTTTGGAGGTTTTCATGACCTCTTGACTAGATGAGCTCCTTTAGATCCCAAGTCAACAGAGGAATCTTCTACTACACCCTGGAGCAGTCAGCTACTTTGGACACAAATAAGGAGCAATGTGATGTGTTTGCAGACTGTCCTGTAACAGTTTTTCCTAGATATCAGAACATTTTGAAATATAGTTGAAGCAAGAACTCTTTCTTGGGACTATACTGTTCTTTCTCCAGGGTACTTGTGCACTTAATTTGGAATGGGAATCCAGAATACAGTGGTCTGTAGACAGTGATTGGCAGGACATATGTTGCCAGTGAGAAGCCTTGATGCTGCTTATGTTCACAGAATTAAAACAAAATAATGGAGGTTTATAGACAAAACAGATACTATTTACATGAATAACTTAAACAGTATAAATGCTTTGGTTGCTGTAAAGTTTAAGGTCTTCTGCAACAGTGTAGACTACAAGGGAAAAATTAGACCTACAAAAATTTCCTCCATGAAAGTGGAACAGAGCTTTCCATATTTTTATTTGATTCATTCATTTACAATTTCAGCTAAGACTTGACTCTACATAGGTTTGTGGGGCCTTTCATCTTGATTTCACTGGGCTCTTCCCTGGACAAGAACCACTGAAAGCCATTGCTCTGAAGGAGAAGAGGAAATGGAAATATAAGTGCTTCCCAGTCAAGTCTGAGACTTCCAAAATTTGCTTTTGAGGCGTAATTCATCTACCTCTATTACTTTGAAACTAGAAATTCTTGAATTGCAGACCTGAAAAATACTGACATGACACCCTCTGTACAACTTAGAAAGAATGGGTTCCTTCAGAAAGTTTAGTCCTTCCTCTGTGTTAGGTCCACAAAGCTAGGGAGAAAGTTACTATTTATCATTTAGAAATATGCCCAGAAGGTGTAACTTATTTGTCATTCAAACCAAAGTGAGAAAGTCTAGACATCAGTTTTCTTGACAGCTGAAATATTGTACTATTAGCAACATCTAAATAAATAATACATGCTGTGGAAATGATATTGGCAAGGGACTATTAAAAACATTTCAAACTGAGGTAGTTGGGAAGAAATGAAAACATTACAGAAATGATAAAGGAAAAGCAATAACTCAAGAGGAAGTACTGAAAGTAAATATAGAGCCTTTACACATCCAAAGCACATGCATATATATCCTATATATATGTATATATATGAACATATCCTTTATGTGCTCAAAGCATCCTCATTTATGGAAAGGACCATACATTTAAATATTTCTTGATTTTACCAGATGGGCAACTGGGGCAAGGAGAAGGTTTTTATGAGCTTCCACTTCAGATGGAATATACATAAATCTGTATACATAAATTTTGTGTCAATGTCAAAATTTAACAATTTGAAATCCATTTTCTGGCAAGTCTGTTATCCACAATTAATTGCACTGGTTAGCGGTCAATTCCACACACTCCTGATAAATTTCACTGTCACTCCATAACTACTCCTCTCATTGTAAGTGACATGATATTTCACTGTGCAACTGTGAATTTTAGGGAGGCTTGTCTTCCCACTTTCTTGAACTCTCATTTTCATCCTTAACAGTGCCCTAGATGAATAATACTGTCTTCAGTCCAGCCTGCAGACAAAAGCAAAACAACAATCCTCCTGCAGACAGTGCTTAGAGTAACATCATGAGGTGAATGAGGATCTCAGTTGGCAAAGAAACCAAATTACAGCTCATCCTGGGAACTAAGGTGGAGGTTGCCAGTGGGGCAAAGTGATTACTGTGACATAATTACAATAGCAAAGGATAAATGGATTTATTTCATTCCAAGTGATGGGAAGACCTTACTTTTTGTATCTACAAACAAATATACACAAAATTCAGTCAGAAGCAGGAGTGGAAAAAGACAATATATTGTTAGAAGGCAATTGCATTGATAAATAGGGTCTAAGATAGGGTCTAAGTGACTCAGGGAAATTTTTGTCACAGCTTTGCAAATTTGATCAGGAAATGTCCTACTTTGGATATGTCTGTATTCATCCGTAACAATGCATTTGCTGTGAAATGAATTGCACTAAAAACCCCCAAACCTCTCTGTTTAAGATACCTGGGATAAATGTCATAAGAGACCATACTCTCTAAGGCAGTGTTTGGTTATCAATTCAAAAAATTACTCTCAGTGAAGTATCTTAAGTCAATCTTGAGAAAGGGGGAAAAGCACGCTAATTATGCCTTCACTAATATTTCTGCATCAGTTTGCTTGCTTAAATCAATGCAATCTTAAAAGCTAATGAAGTAATTTGACATGTTTAGAAAAAAATCAATCAGGAAAGACCTTAATGTGGCACATTTTTCTTTAATGTTAATGACAGGACAACCTTCAAGTTTAAATAGCCACATTTTTGGCTTATTACACCAGTCATCACCATGACCCAGTGAAGTGGGGACTATGAGAAACAGGGTGGCAAAAGAAAATGTATCCTTCAAAACATGCTTCACTCTAGAACTAAAAGTGACCACCATTCATAATTAGTATCCACTGGAAGAACTAGCGTCCATTCCCAGAGAGTATTTTTCCATATCAGTAAATATTGATGTGCTGCACTGCTGGGATGTGTCTCTCTGTTTCTCTGCTGTTCCCAGCAGACAAAATCGTGGTGACCCTGGAGAATCTATGCTTGAGTGTGTGAGAGCCTGAAGAGCAACAGGTCAAGCATCAGTTTCCCCTCATACTGAAACAGTTGTAGCCAGACAAAGGCTGTGAAAAGAGAATTTAAGGGGGAAAGGAAATTGGAAAAAGCAGGAGGGAGAGTGAGATATCTAGGAATGAAAATAGTTCAGGGTTTGGGAACTCTGGTTCCCAAAGCTTTGGGCAAGGACTGTGCAACAAAGAAGGGAAAGAGAACATCAAAACATGGGAGAGGAAAGAAATGAACTCATAGATGTAAAAAAAATTGTAAGAAAAGAGTGTGAGAGGTGTGATGTGAAACAACAAAAATTTTGCTGAATTTATCTTGAAAAATTATTAGGTATTAGTTTACCTGCCAACTACAAAGTCCAGACAAAAGGGTGAAAGTCAGAGGGACCACAAGGAAATGAACACCACCTCACATTACTGTAACTGATGGGAGGAAGAAAGAGGAAGAAAACATACCTCCAGGACTGGTATCTTGGTTTGGAAATAGGCAGGAGAGATTCCTACAGGCAGGAAATACTCCTTACAGCTTTAGATCCACACTGACCACATACCATAATTCACTACTCCTCATAAATCAAGCTAAGAAAAATTCTTCTTTAGTACCTGAAGACAGCATTGCCTTCAAGGCTCAACACTGTTTAGTTGCCCATCTGCTGATAAAACAAGCCTTGACACCTTATACATAGAGTTCCTTCAATGTCAGTTGCATCTTCAACACCTGTCAGCATTTTTAAAGGGCTGGCTAAGACATAAATCTGCCTACACACAGTTATACTTCATGTTTAGAGCAGTTTTCCTGTTGGTAACTCTGAAAATGAAAAGTAGAATCTATCATACACATATGTATAACCAGAACTAGAATTCTTACCCGCACAGCGCTGTTTTTTTTTTCCTTGCCATTCTAGAAAACCCATCTTTGCTGTTATTAGTATCTGTCCTTGTTTCCTTCAATCTGCTTAATCATTCCATTACCATTCTGGGTATTTGACACCTGGTGAATGTGTATAATACATAATACATAATACACTGGTCCATTAATTTCAAATTGACCCTTAGAAACATGCAAAAGAAAATAATTTACCTGTATTTGAAATAACCAATTATGTTAGTATCACAATCATTGTAATATAACATTAGCATTGCTCTTTGCCTCCACAAATCACCAACCATAGAACCAAACCTAGGTAATCCTCAAACCTCAGAAAATTTTTGGGTTATAATTGGTATTTCCACTCCAATGGGGCATCAAATCTTTTAAAAAGGTGAGAAGACCCTTCACCACTCACAGAAGTGGACCCAAAACCACATTTGAATGCTGGTCAAAATAGCCTATTTAACAATTTATTTACAAGTTTTTTCAGCTTCTTTAGGAACTGCATTCTAACTTTTTTACACCAAGTCTTATCCCTATTGTGAAGATTCTACATTTGTGAAAACATCTATATGCTTGATGAGGTTGTATTAAGGGAAAGTCATACTCCAAAGTCAAGATGTTGTAGAAAGAGCCAAACAGGTCATCAACAGTTGAGTGTGTAGTGGTGGACATGTAGGCATATGGATTAATATAAATATCTGTTGGGACACACAAGTGTCAAAGTGATTTGGGAATCATGTATTTGGGAGGTTAAATCTCTTATGGATTTAGGTCTAAAAATTCTGTCAACATTAGCAACAGCCTGGATAACTCCTTATTTTGCCATAGCCTGTATCTGTGAGATGCTGAGGGCTGCTTATCCTGAGCAAGGGCTGTGTATTCTGGGCATGTCCCAGGACCAGACCCACAATAATTTGACTCTAACTGCACAATAGATTCTGTACTCACAGCTGTCTGATCCTTCTAATATGTCCATTCCTTTCTTTGCTCCCAGGGAAAGTCTGCAAGAAAATTAGAGATACAGATAATGGCAAAGCAATTTCAGTGAAAAGAACAAAAGTGTAAGGACCTTTTCCCCAGATGAACAGGGCTCAAGTTAGACAGCTACTGTCTTTCATTGGTTTGTTTGTACACTCAGCCTTCCCATTCTTTACCTCATTCATATGAACATATCTCAAAGCACAGCCGGTATGTCATGGCATTTAAAAAATAGCCTATTTACCCAAAATGTCAGTGCCTGAATGGAATCCTGTGCCCATTCTTAAAGACCCAGCAGACACAGGGGCACCTGCCAGCATGAGGCAACTTAAAGAACTGGCGTTTTAACACTGTGTCTTGCAAGAGTTTGCTAAATGCCATTACTCATTGGAATGAGCTCTCTCACCTGAACAATGAGTTAAGTCTGCATGTCTTTTAGAAAAACCCAACAGCCCTGAACTTTGCAGACTCTTTTAATCATGTTGTACTGGGAAAGAGTAAAAGCTTTCAGAATAACCAGAAATATCTCTACTCTCTCCCCATTCCCATTTTATCTCATTTTTCTTTATAAAGGCAGAGGGTTTAGTTTCCTTGAAATTGTTCTCTTTAGAACTGTAGCACATTTCTTGGGAAATAAAAAAAATAAGGTTAGCTAAAGGAATAGCAATTTGTCTGTGGCGTTTCAGCAAATGTGGCAGTTTTCTCCTGTGCCACTGGTTTATTTCAGTTATGGGAATACAACCAACCAATAAGTTTCTGAAGCATGAGTGAAAAAAAAGCCCACAAAACAAAATCCATCTGTAAGCACAGAATCAATCACTGTTGCTGTAGTCAAAAAGAAAGATTTTTCTCATGGTTAAAAAAAGGGTGTCAGATTATTACAGAGACAGAAGTTAAGTGTGCTAAAGGCAAAATCCAAGATCAATGGAAATATTTCTATGGGAATTTAACACATACTGTGAACAAAGCTTAGAATTAAAAGGAGTAACACTAGATGAAACTCAGGTACATACATGACACTCTCATGTTAATGAATGAGACAGATCCTTTCCTTTCAGCTGGAGTTGTGCTGAAGGGTGATGATAGCTGAGTGAGCTATCACCTCCTGTGAATAAGAGCAAATCATGTGGTGGTGTCATAGGTCATCTAGACCCATCCTATCTCAGAACAGAGATATACCACCTCATGTGCTTAGATGGTATAAGGCTGAGGATGGGTAGCCACTAAATGTCTCTGCCATTAACCTGGGAAGTGATTGTAAAAAGGTTTTTTCCTTACTTAAGGTGCTTTTCTTGAGTCCAAAACACTGAAGGTGTGAGATTCAGGTGCCTAAACACAGATTTTTTCCACCATGTGATGCACTCTGCTGTGAGATCTGGGATCTTCCCTGCAAGTGACTGACCTATCTTTCTCCTCCCATTTCATCCTTCTTACATGCAGTGTCCTCTACAGAAATGGCCCCAAACCCTCTTTCAAAAAGCACAGTATAGGAGACACCTAAGTGAAATTAGTAAATACCCAAGAAAAATTTGCTGTAGCCGCACTAAACATGGGTTTTTTTTGTCCTCTCTTCCATCTCTAAGTTGTCTAATTAATCTGCAATCTGTCACTACTGTAAACATGATTATGATGATAATTACTATCAATTGTGTGCTGGCTCTCTATTGAGACCTAATCTCTCAGTAATCTGAATTAGTTAAAATTTCTCAAAAAGAAAGGCTTTTTATTGTGCAACTTCAGTAGAGCTATTGAAGGTGAAAGCAACTTCCCTTACTATAACCTCCTTTTGAGGCCCTTAGGAATAAACAAAACAGGACAAACTATTGACTTCATTGGGAAGTGTCACAAATAACATTCAGTCAGAATTTTTATAAGGACTAGGCTTTTCTCATGTCCTGCACTGCAATGATGATTTCCAAGACTGAGCATCTGGATTAGGGTGTCAAGAGGATGGAGCCAGGCTCTTTTTGGCGGTGCCAAACAATAAGACAGTGGATAGAAACTGATGCACAGGTAGTTTCATCTCAACATGAGGAAAAACTTCTTTAGTATTCAAGTGATTGAACCCTGGGAGAGGTTGCCCAGAGAGGTTGCCCAGAGATGTTGTGAAGTCTCCCTCACAGGAGATATTCAAGAACAGTCTGGATGCAATTTCTGTGCAATGTGGTCTAGGATGTGCTTGAACAGGAAGGCTGGGCCAAATGACTACTGTGGTCCATGCAGACCTTGCCCATTCTGTTGCTCTGTGACCAAACATTTGGAGTGTGCAGTTGGTGGGCCAGCCTTCGTATCTGGACAATAAAGAACAGAAGGTCATGAGCCCTATCTCTATTTCATCACAGCTTCTGAACAGGTCTGGATGTCTCTCATAGCAATCTAATTATCCCACTGTTCAGAGAACTAGATTTTTCCTCTAAAGGAACTAATCTCACACCATTTTAGTTAAATATTTCAAAGTAATACCTTGATGTTCCACAAAAGGTTAAAAAAATGACAATCCCTAAAAGGGAAGCTACTTATTAATACACCATGATGTAACAGCCAGAGCCATATCCTTTATCAGTTTTCTCACTTGGAAATTGACATTGTGGTCAAGCTGGGTGCAAATTGCTAGACAGAGTGTTGGTGCTTATATTGAGTGCAAAGTAGCAAAGAATCTGGTTCAGTCTGCTTTAGGTAAAAGACACATAATAATAGAACTGAAAATAGCTCTAAATATCTTGAAATCAAACAATTTTTGTTATATAATCAACAGTGCACTGAATACAGCATTGCAATCAATCATGGTTGCTGATATTCCTAAAGTTTTGTTCATATGGATAATTCTCCAGCGTTTCCACTCTTCTGTTAAAACTGATGGGATGGTTTAGCTGAGTAAAAGCTGGCAGGAGCAGTCCTCTGGTTTTCATTTAGATTTTCTTCTGGGATGAAAATACAAGCAAAAAACAACAACAACAACAACAAAACCTCATTAAAAAAACATGAGTTCTTTTGGGTTTACACTTAGTGCTGCTTAAAATGCCTTGCATTGGCTTAGTGAACAGCTTGATGCTTCCATAACAACTGTATAATAACTTAACAAGGAAGTGCATCTAAAACTGATGTGTTACATATATAAAGATGAAATAATTAATACATGTTAGGTCTTGCTTTTTTTGTTATTGCTTTCTTCCAAATCTCTTTATCTACTTTCTTTTGAAGTGCATTCAATTACTCCATTGGGCAATACACACTGGAGAAATACAGTCAAGATGCATTCTGTGTTGAGAAAATTACTTTTGTAAATACAGAATTTAGTAAAGACTTACTAAATTCAAGATAAAATAATTTTATAACACTGGGTTTTGATCTCTTTAAACAGGTGATTAAAGACTAACACATTGTACTATCTGATAAATAATACTGATCTCATGACCAAGTTAATGTTTTGACCCACCAAGATCTGTTACAAAGTGGTCACAGCAGTTGTGCTAACAACTTCTCTCTGACTCCAAAGTATAAAGATTAATCATGGGAAAACCTCATGGTTGTTGTTAATAGCAGACTGCTCTTTTCCTTGTAGGGTGTACATGGACAGTTTGATCAGTGATGGCAGAACCGCACATCTCGGTTTAGAGATGTCTTGATGCAGTTGTCCTTTGAGATCTGCCTCCCCTTGGGCACAATTCTACACTCTTCTTTTCAGCAAGACCTCCACACATTAGCCACTGCTGACATTAGAGCAGCATGCTTGTGGTTTGGCCTGAGTGCCTTTCAAAATTCTCCATCATTGCCAAGACCCATTTTGGCTGATACCTATAGGAAAAATGTTGAAATGTCACAGGCTTAAGAGGCCAACTTCCTACATGGACATTTTCCATAGTATTGCACTGAATCCTAATTTGCTAAACTTTTAGTTTCTTAGGTTTCCCATAACTTGTTCACTGCTTTTTCATTGCCTATTGCACTTTCCCCCCACCCCCCACCTTCACATTCCTGGGCATAGACTGGGTTTTCGTTATTTCTCCAAGGAAATGAAATTCTGCAGCATGCAAGTTCCCAGCCCTAGGCCAGCATAGCCCTTTCTCATTGCCATCTTCAAGTGCAATGTTACCTTCAACTCCTGTGCAAGATTTGTCCTTTGGGTACATCTTTAGGGGCACTTAAAATCTGGAGTCAATAACGTGCATGCACACACATAGGCAGTAGCCTGGAAAGATGAATTTGATGGTAATGCTGTTTAAAGCCAGGTAGTCTTCCCAGGCTTCAGACAGCCTGATAGCTTGTCTGCCTCAAATTATGAAGGCTACCTCTCTTTTCTTGCTGATCACACATCCAGCAGAGGAGTCCAACCCATGCTGCATCAACCTTCTCAAAGCAACAACTTCTATTTGTCAGCCAGAATTCAAAAATTGCATGTAGTTCGATTACTGCAATCATCATATTTCATGGCCCTTTAGGCTGATATTCTGAAGGAAGATGCCCATGGATACCAACCTTCCATGTCATGTCTGCTGCAGCAGATTCTGTGCTCCACCACAGGTCTGGGCCAGAGCACCCTTGTGCAGTACAAAAGGCAGTGTAGACACATCCAGACCACATAGGCTGCTGCAGGCAGGCATTTTCCTCTTTCCTGTGTGGTTGCTTATCCTGAAGCAAAATCCTGCCCTGTATTTCCTCAGTGGGCTCACTGTGAAAAATGCTAAGCAGAAGATTTAGACTCTGGAATTCTACTTTGGCTTACTGAAATCCTTATTTTAAGTCTTGTTGCACCTCTGGAGGTGCTGAGCACCCACGAGATCCAGGCATATTCTTTCTTATGCCCACCCAGTAGCACAGGGTATTATTACTTCAGTACTGTGGGCTTATATAGAGAAGAAGGAGAGTCTCAAACATAAATTATATTTTAAAATTACAACATATTCAATCGTGTTTCTGAGGATTTATCATTGGTTTCTAAATGCTCTTATTATTTGATATTTCTATGCCTTTTATTCCTCTGTGGACTCGTGTCTGGCAAAAACAACAACCTTACACGAGAATCTTTGAGCTAAAATATAAACTTATAGTTAAGTGCATAGCAACATGGTGAATTTAAACCAAATCTTTGCAAAAATGCCTAGAGCATGCACAGGCAGTGTTGGGGGAATTAACTGAAAATAAAAGGAGCAAACTGATTCAGCAGTATGTTGTTCCTCTGTTACACTTGCCTCAAGTTCACAGATGCTCTACTGGTGTAAACTGCACTAATTCCATT
Source organism: Urocynchramus pylzowi (assembly GCA_013397555.1). Lineage (NCBI taxonomy): Eukaryota > Metazoa > Chordata > Aves > Passeriformes > Fringillidae > Urocynchramus > Urocynchramus pylzowi. The sequence continues at coordinate 20,740 of VZRH01005249.1, forward strand.
TTTACTACTTTTAGCTAAAGATCTACTCCTAATATTTTGGCTACTGTGCATGGTCTTTTTATATAAGGAGCAACTTTGCACTATTTTACCTAGGACAGAATAAGAAATAAAAGAGGACATTTCCTACAATGCCCTATTTGTGTAGCTAGGATTATCTCAAGTTTTCTCAGGCTTTCAAGGTTTTCAGGCACCAAGTAGAATGTATTTAGATTTCTACATATTCAGAAATCAAAACCCCCTCGAGTATTAATGGCTTAATTTATATTTCATAGAATAAGAAATGTTAGAGTAGGATTTTCTGAGCTGAGTAAACCTTTATCAGCTGTTCTTATGCTTTTGGCATTCTTTGTTCTCATCTCTCTCCCTCAGGGATACAATAAAAATAGCTAATGTTCATTTTCTTCCCCAGTTTTTGCATCCACTGCTTCTGTTCAGCTTTTATCTGACAATCCAGCTTCCATGGTAGCCAGGGTAGGATTTCAATTCCTGCTGCCTCTTTTTCTGGAGGTTGCTGATCATACTTTCTCCCTTGCTGTAGGTGTCATCAGATGGCCTTGTGCCACCAGTGGTTGTAGCCTCACTAACAATACAAGGCTTGGTTCAAAGGCAAAGCCTTCTCTTCCATTGGGACAACTATTTACCAAGGCATGGCAAGGTGCAACTATCACTCCAGTGGCACTGAGACAGAGCCTGAGTCCCTCAGCTACCCCTCACCTCCTCCTCATATTCCCTCCCCCAGGCTCCTTGCAGTGTGCCAGGGGCAGAGGCAATGCAGCTAAGCACTTATGGCCCAGAAAAGTTTTTTATGGCTGAGGAGGAAGTGAGGAGTCACAGAAAATTAGCAGACAGCAGCCTGGGCTTATGTCCTGCAAGAAAGTCAGCCTGGGATGTCAGATTCATTATAGGAAATTTATTTGTACTTTCCCTAAAAATAATAGTTGTTGTTTGATGTGACCCTGATCTTGTTTGTGATGTCTCATGTTTTCAACCATCATTTCCCCAGCTAGATTACATTCACATTGGATGTACATCCTTCTGTGTCTGGGACCATGACTGTTTCTGGGCACAGGGACAAATCCAGGCAACATCAGGGCAGGACTCCTCTTCCTCCATGCTCTACCTTCTGCCCAAGGGTGGGGATCTGGACAGAAGCTGCAGCGTGGCTTAAGAGGTTGATTACCTCTGCCTCCAAGCACAACCACTGCATGAACACACCAATTACCCTTCCAAGCCCCACATCACACATGCTCTGCTCTCTGAAATTTGATCACCTCCACCTGGATGGTATGGTGGACAATGCTCTGTGCATAACCCAGGTCTTTGTGTTGTTTTCATGTGAGTTTAGGCTCAGACTGAAGGGAAGACTTCTGTCCATTTTCCTTTTCCATGTTATCTTTTTCCCTTCATGCTGTTAACCCCATTATCTTTGGCAAGAACTGGGTTAATCAGTAGCCCTTCACATTAAAGAGTTGACAGTGAAATCCTGTTTTTCCTTTCTCTAGGAAAAAAAAAAATAAACAATTAGAAGGTTGTTGTTTTATTCTTTTCTCTCTGATAATCTAAGGGAATAGCCCTGGCATGTTTCAAATCTGGTTTCTTGTAGAGGTGCTTAATTTTCTGATGGTGCAGTACATTGTTCCTTGCTGATTAAACTTGCATAGCACAATGTTTGATGTAAAACCAATCTTAAAGGAATCTGTGACTGTGGACAGTTGCAATGCAGTACAGTACCTCAGAGGTATGCTCCAGTATGATTTTATGATAGGCTGTGCTCCCTATTGCTGAAAAGGAAATCTGACACCTTCTGCTCCTCCCTTACCTGGTCCTGTGCTGTCACTCTGTTTCACTTGGAGTAAACTCATTCTGATCGCTACCACAGAGATCTATCACCTACTTTTATATGCTGGGTGAATTTTCTACCTTTTAAGGGTGTTGAACTTCTTGTTGTGCACTCAGATGAGAGGTGGCTCTGGCTCGAGATATTGTCACAAAAATCACAGCTGGGATGAGGAGCTGGGAGGGAATAATGAGACTGTCCCTTTTGACAGAGGCAAGCTGATAATTAATCTCATGTTGTATCACGAAACCACACACAATTAGGCACATCCCAGACACTTTAGTGATTGCCCCACAGTTATGGCACTCAGGTCTGGAAGACATCAGCAGAATGACACATTTCAGCTCTTTCAAAGCAAATGGTACAATCCCTGTTTTGCAGGTTTCTTTTCCTGTCGTGTTTATGTGATTCTTCTTCATCAAGCACAGCAGCAGCACACATGCATGCTTGTTAGCCATCACCACGGCCATCCAGAGTCAGGAGAGGAAACAAACTCTTAGATCACTTAGGGGTTACTGGAAGAGCACCTTTATGGGGATGGAGAGGCAGCCTAAACAGACCTGCAGCCAGATCACTTAACTTGAGTGCCCGTACAAATGTTCTGATGGCCGGGACTGAAATTTTCCAATATGTTCAAAATGCAGAGAGTGATAAAGAAAGCCATGCTCCATGATGACTTCCTGCTAGATCAAAACATGTGGAGTTAAAAACTTTCTGGAAAAACACTGAACTCAGCAGTGATCACTGTTACACCCACCTCACTTGTTTGTGCTGCTGTTTCTGCATGTTTCACAGAGATGTTCTTCTAGCTGTCACCTTCCCAGGACAAGTCTGCCCCTGGTATTAGTTTCCCAAAGTCCTTGTTTTCTACTTCTCAGTCTTTTAATATGCCACACAATGGTAATTACTATGCAAACTGCTTTTTTGTTTCCTCAGATTCAGTAGGTGGTGATGGATTAAAACTCCTCAAATGTAAATAAAAGCATGGAAATGCTGTTTAAGGTTATTTTAAGTTACTGGTGAGCTACAGTTGGGTTGCCCTAACTGAGCTTTGTGTCTTTGTAGCAGACACCAGCAGCTTTGCATATGCTAAGGCCCTATCCAGTGTTGATATTTCATCTCTTTCAATTTGCAAGGGTAGAAAATGAAAAGACAGAAGCCCGCCACTATAGGACAGTGAGTGAAACTGAGCTTCTGCATAGATCTGCCTAGAACCATCCTTGAACACCCCAAAAAAACCTTCAAGAGTACATAATTTCAACTCAACATCTCAGTTTTTATTGAAGTACATAAAAAATAATGTATTTGTTTTCTTTTAAAAAAAGAAAAAAAACAATCACATAGGTTTTATAAAGAGTTTTCTCCCTAGCTCATCCTGGATTTCAAAATATTTTGTAATCCTAATTAGTTAATAAACATTACTGTGAGTTACTTTTCTCTTCAGCTGACACAAGCAATGCATTATTGCTGATATACAATTCCAAAGAATTGTCATCACTCACTGTCAACTTCTTCTATTTAAGAAGAAACAGCCTCCTCAGAATAATGAATTTAAAATTTCAGTGGCCAAGAAAACTTGAGGGTTTTACAGCTTGACCTTGAGGTTTGGGTTCTGTAATGACATTGCAGAAGTTCCTGCTGATTCTATGTAATTTTATAAAAGACACACATCAATATTCACAGGTGCAAAATCTCTATGTCAGAGAGAATCTCTATCTCAGCTAGAATTCGTGGGTTTTTTACATGCTGTACTAGATTTAACAACACTACCTTGATTAATATTGTGTTGCAGATCACAGTTAGTATTGATGTAAAACACTGAAATTAGGTTTACCTGAATGTAAATGAGAACAGAATTTAAGATTTATCACAGAAATTTCACTCCCATTCATGAATTTTCCATGAATCAAGGAATTGATTCCTGTCATCAATAGGGTAAAATCTTGCACCTGGGACATTAAGATGTACATGCTTAATTCTGGCAATCTAGCACACATAAAAATCACTCTCTGAAAGACAGGCTGTGTCTGTATTTTTGCTCTGTAAAATGATTGGAGTTTTGTGAGAATGGAATGAAAGGGGATAGTTATGTCTTTAGAAATCAGTTTTATCTAAGCTAGTGTGGTGTCACTCTTGAGGCAGAAGTTGCATGCATGCATGATTTATGTGCTTCCATATAGCAGATCATCCAGATTTCTTTTCATTGTAAAACTGATATTGATTCTCTTGTATTAGTAACTCTGACACTGAGATAATACTGACATCATTATAAAGTATGCTCTAATACTGCCTTCCTTAGTGAAACCCTTCTGCTCAATAAATCATGGAAAGAGTAAGAAGAAGAAGAGACAGAGGAAAAAATGTTATTAGAACTTGCTGGAATCAGTCAGTGCCCAGTCCAGTGCCAAAGGATGCCATGTGCTGTATCAGGTAAGTCTACTATTTTCAGACAGTAAGCAAGATACCAGTGTGTAAAACTTGTAGTGGATACCGATGGAGAGCAGAATCCATGCAAGAGACAAAACAAGCCCTGGCATCACCCTCATCCTCCAGTATGTTAAATGCACATTTTAGTCCAGAGGTGTATTTCAAGCAAAATGTTGCGCATCTCAGAGAAAATGAGAGGTGTTTCTTTAAGAACCTGCTTCTGCTGGAGGTCAATGGTTTTAGTATTACTCATTAAAAATTAAGGATATTTATTGACAAGCAAACCACAGAAATTGGTTTATGTCAAAGAAGAATGGCAAATAGATACATGTATCAGGGAAAGAGCGCTGGAGGAAACATTCTTTGCACAATAAAATTAGATTCACAGGTCACAGATGATTTGTTAGTGCTTTCCAAGTTGTAGAGCTGTAATTTGTGGAAGAGTTCTCCCAGATTCTTTACTTGCAGTACAAAAAAGAATCTTTTTTACTAAAGTGTAAGTTGCATGCCCTCACTAGTGACAACCCACAGATCTGATTGAATTAATACAATCCCGTAAGAACAGAACCCTCCTATCATGAAAGTAAGAGGTCTTCTTTGAACTCTGTTTCCATTCTTCTCTGTGAAGCTTCTCTTTAGCAAGCCCAGATGGAGGAATAGCTAAAGGGCTGGATAGTTTGTTTTTAATGCAGAAAGATCTCACATGTCAGCTATTCGGGTTGCCCTCATAAAGTAAACACGTTGCCACTGCCTACTTGCAGTTCTTAGAAACAAGCTTTTCAAAACCTGCAACTTCAGCTAGTAGAGCTCATAAGGCAGGGAAGCTCTGCCTACAGCAGATACCTGCAGCTCTTGCCCAAGCCATGCTCTATCCTGCTGCTGGAGCACAGACATGCCAGCTATTGGGAGTGTAGTGAGGGCACCTCAGACCCTCCAGGTCCTGCAGTAATGATGCTTGTGATGGGAGAGAGGCTGCTGACAGGAATCCCCAATAGTACTGGCAAAACTGCTCTGGGAGAAGTATTCATCTGACCTTGGGAGAAGTTCTCTGCCATTGTAAACATCATAGCTTGCCAATCTCCTGACTAAGCTCTCCAGAGGATGAACAGAGAGATGAAGAATGTGTTTTGTGAGGCTGAACTTTCACAGCAAACAAGCAACCAGTGGGATGTTGCAATGTATGGGCTATAGGCCACCAATAGTCCCTGCTTTTTATAGCAAGAAAAACAAGGTCTTGAAAGTCATGGCTGCCTCTGCCTATGCCACCAATGACTCCACATGCCTTTGTGGCTATCTGCACTGGGGCTCCTTTAGGACCAAGAGGTGGCAGACAGTGTTGGTCTGCAGCTTAAACACAAGGTTGTGTTTACCACCGGCTGCCTAATCCACTCTGAGCAGGAGGGAGGCAGGAGCAACAAAGGACAGAAATTCCCATCTTTTCATCTTCTTCTTCTACTGAGACAAGTCAAAGCCTTGGAAGAAGCTTCTGTCTGTACACTTCACGTTTTATGATTTCCTAATAAACTTACCAGGCCCGAAAATTAATTGTCTTTGATTAAAATTAAATGTTAAGTACATGTTTTGGAGATTACCAACCAAGCAGCTGTGTTTGAAAACATCTCTTGCAAAATGCTAGGAGGCTGAACAAGGCTTTCGTGGAATGCTGTAGAGCACTAACATGTTTTAGATAGAACTATCAATAAGTCAGCTCTCAGTTGTGTCTGATTTTTTTTTTTTTAATATGCTTATGTCAATTATTTTATCTTCATTTCTTCCCATTTCCATCCTTGTTACAAGGTCTCCCCATGCATCTGAATGGTGATACCAACTAATAGTCCTTAAAGTCATTGTCACACCGGGGTTCTGCCAATCTGGCTCCCTGGTGCTTCCTGTGTTGTTTATGGGGACAAAGTCAGATTCATACATCCTACTCATATTTTTTCACCCTTTTCTTTATCGGCTTTATGGATGACCCTGTAGTTATTGGAATTGTACCAAGATCTGGACAAAGCCACTGCTTTCTGGGGAATCAGGCTGCTGGTAGATTGAAGGAAATGTATGATTTCAGCCCCCCAGTTGTTACATTTGCTATTGTGTTGTGCACGTGTGTAGGTGAGTGTATGGGTGATCATGTGGGAGAAAGAGAGATGGATTGATGGTGGGAAATATTGCAGAACACTTCCCTCTTTTACTTAGAAGAGAATATTTTTTTATCTCATTTTTATCAAAGGTGACATCAGAAGTAATGACAGGATAAATAGTTTTAAAGCTTCAAAGAACAAGGATTCTAAAGAATAGGATTCTGAAGGACTTTAAAGAAAGGATCTGTCTTGGAGATTAAGCTTTTTTAAATCCTTCAGATCCCTTTGCCAAATGCAATAATATTCCATTATAAATCCTTCTATGAATTTACATGTAGTATTGCATCTTTCCTTTAATGGTGTATGCAGGTACAAAACGGCAATGATGTGTATTTACTAAACTGTTACCTTTTCAGTTAGTGAATCGCTTAGCCTGGATGCTTTCTTTCATAAATACAGCCATTAAATGCATGAAATTATTGATCTAAACTGCTTTCCTGGGAGATTGTTCCTCATAAAGAACAAAGTCAGGTCTCTTTTTGACTGCAAGCTAGGCTAGATCTCATAATAAAACTTTCATCATAAAAAAAAGAAAAAAAAAAAAAACCTCTGATCAACAATAACCTCTCTATGATACATCAATGACTAAATCTCTGAGAGAGCCGGCTTTAATTTTTCTTGCCGTGAAAGAGAGTAGGAAGGATGCAATTTTTTGCAAGGGACTTCTTTTTAAAGAGATCATGCTGAAAAGGCTGCTGAAGGGATCTCTTTCTGTTACAATTTGTAGAAAGGAGNGCTGGCAGCACTACCTGAATAGCTACTGAGAGAGTGAGACTTCTCAGTTCCTGTGTCATTACTGGGTAGCAGCTATTCCAGTGTGTGCGAGCTCCTAACTGCTTCCTCCCATCGAAAAGCCCTTGGTAAGTCCCCTTAGCCGGCAGAGCTGCGGATTAACTCAGCAAAAGGCAGGGGGTGGCGGGTGGCAGGGAGCTCTGGGGACACTCAGAACCCGTGTGCAGCTTAAGCTCCATTACATTTCAAGGATTTTTGGTAATAAATGTGTAAAATCTTCTGTGGATTGCTGGGATGTGAAGGCAATCACGAGGAATGTTTTGTGTGCTCAAGAGCAATGCTAAGTACATTCAGAAATGCCTGAAACAGCGCAGAATTTTTCTACGGAAGATAAGATTAGTAAATGTTTCTCAGAACTGCAAGAAAAGTGGTTGTGTGTTGCTTTGTTTTGTTTACCCCTACCATTTTTCTCTTGTTGTCCTTTCCCCCCATCTCATCTTTATTGTGTTGAATGTGTTAATAGGCTCAGAAAGAATAAACTGTATCTTCTTGCAGACTGATGGCATTTGAAATGTAGAACTTTTATCAGAAGAGGGATGAGAGGTGAAGCTAAAGAGGAGATAACGTGTGCTTTTTACTTGCATTTATATTCTTGTGCATGTTCTGGTGTTGATTGTACAGATTTGCTATACTCACAAAAAGTTCAAAAAGCTGGGAGATGCACATTTACTGCTCAAGATGCTGATGTTTGCACTTGTATCACATGTTTTATTAGTCATCCACATGAAAAGTAGCACTCTTCAGGTAGGTCCTTTCAGTACAAGTAGCAAAAAGCATTCCCAGACACTCTTCTTCTTTGCCTTGATCCTATGAGTCAAGCTCATTGAACTCCACAGAAAATTATAGAGGCCACCGGAGAGGTCAGGTCACAACTCTCCTTGCCCCAGTTGAGCAGTGGCATTTGAAACAAGAGGCTAAAATAATGCTGTTATCTGAGGGTCCCAGTACCTTGGACCTGGCTGTGCTTTGATTTGAAAAGTAGGAATGAGTTAACCAGGGACAGGCCGAGGTTTTTGTCTGGCAGTACAGAGCACTAACAGAATGACTGCCTCTGCACTGAACCCACAGCTACCCATTCCCCTGATGGATAAATCCAATCTACAAGAGATGACAGCCTAATTAGCTGGGCATGGGGCCACTGGCTCATTTGTTACTGTCTGCCCAGTCCACCCCTCTGTTGGTTACAGCTGTCCGTCGGATCACACACAGGTGACACAGCTGTATTTGTAACTGTGGGGGTTAGCTGCTCCTTGTATTTAGAAAACATATACCCATGATGTGAAACTGCCACTCTGTGTGCCTAGATATAATTTCCTTTGCTACTGAGCAAACATGATAGCTCAAAGGATTAGATTTTAGGTCTGCAGTGGTGTCTTTCCAGTTTGTGTGAGTAAATTTACATCTTTTCTACAGGTCAGAAGAGCGATACTGACATATTTTTCCCTTTCCAAAAGATTTCAATGTTTATCAAGGGACAACTTTCAAGCAAATATTAAAATAGAGATTAGCCAAGCACAGAATAGTTATTGCTTCCTGAAAAGTCATTTTATGTTATGGTGACATAAAAGTCATTTTATGTTATGGTGACAAGAGGAATCATGGTAAGGGATGTGGAGGACTAGTGGATTGATAAGTGAGTTTATGTAACATGTAACAGTGGAAATTGCAAGTAGGAATATGCCTCATATTCCATGTTGTCAGAGTTAGCATTAGTTCATCAATAAATTAAAATGTTGTCAAAATCGCATTATTACCTGGGTTGCTTAGTACTTTAAGTATAGTACTGGAGTGCAATATAGAGAATAATAATTTCCAGGGGGGAAGAAAGTGATAAGCAAAGAAGATGTTGTTGGGGTTCTTTTGTATTTTCATCTATTAACTACATAAGTCTTTGATGGAATACTCTTGAGTACAACTGAGTGTTGTCTTTTCTAAGTTTGTTTTGATTTCAACATCTGCTTGGATGTATGAAAGGGGACAAACAGCTCAATGAGAAGAATTCCAGTCTGAAGAGGAGCAGGAACAGGTAGCTCTCCAGCTCAATGCCACATCCTTGTATCAAATTCAGCTCTGATCACACTCATTTTAGTAAGTGAACTCTGCTGTCATCTGTTTGCTATCAGAATGGCAGGATGTTCTCAAAGCATTTTAATATCAGGTTAGGGTGGTAGAGATATGCCAGGGATTTTTTCACCAGGGACCAGATGCCATGACCTTTCTGCCTCTTCAAATTTGCTCTGCGACAATGACGCAACTCAGCGCAAGAAAAAAATACGTGGAAAGCGTCTTTGCTGATAGGCAAAATCTGTGTTTACCATGGGCAGTGTATGCTCTGCAGAGCCTCACCCATGTCACAGGAAATCTGCCTCCGCTTCCTTCTCACAGAAATGTGGGAAGGCAGGAACTATTTGTATCTTCCTGTAGAAGGCACTACCTGTCTCACAGACCAGCCCACCCTACTCGTGTCTGTGTACCCCCACATCCATACAGGAGCAGATACCCTGGTAAGTGGTGGGCAGGAGATGTTGCCTGTGCTTGGGCTGATCTGACTGTCAGCCTGCAGTCAGCATGTGTCACCTGGCAGTGACTTACTCCATCCTCCCTAGCAGCCCTAGGGGAGTTATTGCTAGAGGATGACCAGGCATGGTCCTAAAATCTTGCTGATAAAAAAATCTGCAGACCCTGACAGTGTGAGCCAGGGAGATCTAAACTTACCTTCAAGCCAACCTGGCTTTTCATCAGAAATTCTCTCTGTTACTTCTCTGAGTGGAAATGAGCTCTCCTCCCTGCCCCCCATCAAAGATTACAATTCATGAAGCAGAAAATGCCAGACACTCAAGCACTGGCAGAGTTCTTTTAAATTATATTTCTAGTTTATCATCCTTTTATATGTCAAAGTTTTCTATTTCCCCTATTTTTATATATAGCAAAACTTATCAATGCAGGCATTTCAATATCCATCACTAAAGCATAAAGATCAATATATCATTGTTGACTGAACAAACAGGGATTTTCAAAGCGTATTCCCCGTGGCAGCAGTGGCTTTTGTTTGCATTACTTGACTACAATTCTCTTTATAAGAATTGTAAAACTGAACCAAGGAAGCAGAGACTGGTGTCTCTGCTTTTAGGTTTATCACCTTAAAAACCTTCACTGTTGTACTCAGACATATTCCATCTTTCCCTTTTTCCTGGGAAATCTCCATGGCTATGACTTAGACCAAAGCTCTTTGAAACAGATATCACATCTCCACTCATTGAGCACCTTTATGTCTATTGGGCTACATGGAAATATGAAATATTAAGCAAAGGTAGAGTATTTAGCATGTGTAAAAGCCTAGTGCAATCTTCTGATCATAACCCTTCATTTTTTTTGTAACTCCTTGCACTTTGGTAGGGTCAAAAGGAGAGAAAACTATTCAAAAGTTCTGTCATTGTCTTTTAGTTTCTGGGCCCAGAGAAACAACTCAAAATCTAAACTGCTACCTCCTTTTACTGCAGGGCAGTGGGAAGGGTGAAAGAACCTTGAAAAGCCATAATCTTGCAGTTATGAGGAGAATTATGTGTGGCATTCTTGTGATTAGAATGAATTACAAATTGTTTTTGTCATTGATATGAAAAGAGTGAAAGTGACATTTAGTAGTATATGAATTCCCCAGTAATTGGTACCCTGTAAAATAAATTAGATTAGAGGCAGTTTACCAAGTCCCAGTACAGCAAGTTTTCTTTTCACTATTCTCTCAAAGGAAGATAATCTATAATGTATATTTTAGAAGACAACTGCAGCAAAGGAAAGATACCATCCTAAAGAAAAAAAAAAATTACTTCAGTAGGACTTTGCAGTCAAAATTCCTGCTGGTTTGAAGAAGACTTTCTGTATCCAGAAATAATACTGAGTTTGAGTGTTTCCTTTACTGCATTTCTGTGTTAACTCTGCTAAATAATTAAAGAAATGAAGACGAGCAGAACAGACAACTAGGTAATAGCAGGCATAATCACATCCCATTCCTTTAAACCTGGATCTGAGTTCTTTGACTTGCAATTGGTGTTTTTTTTCACTGAGAAGCTGTGGCAGGATATGTTCCTAGCACTATAACAGATGCTATTAAAGCAGCTTCTTTTCATTATGAAAACAAAGCTGAAGCACTGTAACATATGTTGTATTGATTCATGTCTCAGAAAATATAATTCCATGGAGATATATTTTATAAATGCAATAAGAAAGCAGCTGATTCCTTGGAAAAATGCATTTGACTGCAGCATTAGCCACTTGCATTTTGTATTTGACAAGTACTCATATGCACTGTGTTTTAATACATTGCCACAACACCTAAGAATTTTCATTCAAATGCAAAGCTATTCCTTTCTCTTCACAAATGTCTTAAACAATGCTACTGGAAAATGGAAAACATTGGTAAACAATTCCTTTTTTGGGAATCTGACCCTGATGCTCAGTTGCTAGTGTTCAGACCTTCAGATTGGATGTCTCCTCATCTGCAAAAAAGAGAAAATATTTCTGCCTCTCCTTCCACCTGTGCACCCTTCATCTGTTTTCTGTGCTTAGGCAGCATACTGGGAGAGAGGCTATGCCTTGTATGCTCAATACCTACACAGGCAGCACCTACACAGTTCTTGCCTGCAGCCTTTGGGTGCTCCTGAGGAAGAATTCTCCCCACATACCACTAGCTGCTATTCTTAGCATCAGCCTCAGCCAACTGGATGGTGCCAGTGATAATGGGGAGCATTTCCCTCAAAGCACAGAGCATAAGAGCACCTGCAGGCTCCAGATGCTTTCCAGGACTGGTGCAGCAGTCTCAGAAAACTTCTGTTCCCCCATCTACAGCTGATCCTTTCAATACTATAATCTCTTCATCCAAGTGTTTGAAGAAAAGACTCAGCATACTGTTTCTGGAATCAGTCTCTAGGAATGTATGTGACAATTATATCAAGAATACTGAGAAATACCAATTTCTTTGGCAGTTCTATCAGCTGCACACAACTGACTGCAGTAAGTGTTTGTTTCTGACAGGTGACTCCATAAGGTGAATCTGTGGTGAGCTGACAAGTGCCCTAACAAAGTATATTCTTGCAGAATTTTCTTTCTGTCCAGAAACCCACTCACATCTCCCACAGCTGGCACTTTCAGTATAAAACTATCAAAACAACTGTCCACAATATTGCTGTGTTTGGGTCCCAAACCAAAGTTGGTGCATTGGGCTGGAATAGGCTGTGTGAAACAGGAGCAGATTTTGGTCTACTGCATGGCCTTATCTTCCTATTTAGTATATTTTTTATTAAAATATATTTCAACAAAACTTAAAGAGTGTACTCTGCCCCCTTTAAAGAGACAGAAACTATCTTTTAGCTGAAGTAAAAACATTCAGTGAACTTTTCTATGACTAATTTCATCCACTTCAGGGCCATTAAACATGGTTGTTGGGACAGAAGAGAGTAAACAAGGGCTGTTTCCAGCAGCAGGGAGCCTGTACAGAACAGTTGCTCTACATCCTTGTTTCTCTCGCTCTCCACTGGGGGCACTGAGGGGAGAATACAAGTTACAATAGTCCCAACACAGGACAGGGAGAAGAGTCAAAATATTAGTCTGGACAAACAACACAGAAGCTTTACTGAAAAATTAAAAAAAAAAAAGTATTATTTTTCTTGTGCTGAGAAAGACAGAATAAAACGGATCACCTTTCTAGCTCAACTAAAAACCTAATTTATGATGACAGTTTTAAAAAGAAAACTCAAATAGTTAGATGCAAAAAGGTCTCCTTCAGTTAGTTCTAACAGAATTGTTGTAAAATGCCTCAATATAAATCCAGATCCCCCCCATTTCATAAATTCTGTTGTCTTTTAGATGCATTCAATCAGAGGTCAATAAGGTGACTCAAGCCAAGTCTCAGCACAGCACAAAACTCCCAAGAGGTTTTTTCCAAGCTGCTGTCTTCTTGCTAGAGATTCAAAGAGCTCCCTGGAGCTTACTATTAGAGCAAGCACCCAAATTCTGGCACGTTACAAAACACTCATGTCTTTTCCCTACGGACAGGAAATCTGGCAGTCCCATTTGCTGAAATTGCTGCTTCAGTCCTCTTTTGGGGACATGTCTGGTCAAGCTGCTTCCTGCTGCAGAGTCCAAATGTCCCTGTTGAGTGCTTCTGAGATCAGATCCCAGGAGGCAGCAGCTCTTACCGCTAAGGTTATCCACAAACCCACTGATGAAGCTCCAGGGAAATAATTATAACCTGTCATTCTCCTTTCCCTATGCTTTGAGACAGCAAATTTCCTTTTCTCTTGAGTGACACAGCATAGTTGGCCACTTTCAAAGCATTATACAAAGTTATTTGATGGTGAAAATGCTCGACAATGGAAGAGAGTTTATTTATTGATTAAATTCTCCACAGACATTACCTGATGTTGCTGAAGCTTATAGGATCAGTATTTTTCTGCTAGCAAGTTGAAGAACATAGCTTTAGAAATTGTAAGTAGATGCAACATTAGATTTAAAAATGACAACTTTATTTCTTTCTGAGAATGGTGTGCAAAGCAGGCAAACATTTGTTCTGCTATGCTCATTGGGAAGTGCCACTGAAATATGCTTTCCAAGGCACTAAAGATGCAATGCAGATACAAAGCACTGCCTTACTTTCACCAAATATCCCCTTTGAATTTCCTGAGCATATTTTTCTGGCTCAATATCCCTCAATATCAATATGGACAAGATCCATTAGCCAGGTGTGTTTGAGGAAAAAATTAAGGACCATCATATTTCCAGATAATGTATCTTAAGAGCTGATCTCATAATGCAAAGGTCAGATGAAATCAAAATACTGTTTACAGCAGTGCTCTTTCTTTTCAGCTCTGAAGTTATTAAAGGCATTTAGACTGAATTAATTAAAAAAAAAAGGAAACTGTTCTTGACTAGCTTAAGGAGTACCATGTGGCATGTAATTTGGATTGCTGAGTGATTTAGACAAGTAAGCTGCATTACTCATCCATCTCATTTAAGATGTGTAGATTTTGTAATCTTCCATCTGGATTTTCAGACAAACTTTGAGTTGCTTATTGGTGGTTTGGAGAAGGCTGGAGAAGATGGCTCATCTTAGAATGAACAAAGAAGGGTGAAAGCTGTCCAACTGGAAAAAGAGCATATGACAGAAAGCAAAGCTGGTTACAGTAATACATTTTCAATGTATTTTGAATATATTTTCAAATTATTTTCAGTGACAGAATGATTCTTTTATTTTGTTTTCCACAGCAAACAATCCCTCTGTATTTAGTGCAGGATCCATTTAGAACCAGAGTAGCACATTGGTATCCAGCACTCACAAGCTTTGTCAACTCCTGCTGTTCCAGCTACAGTATCATCACATCAACACATCTGAGATCATGGACAGGATCCATCAGCAAGCAAATCCAAGCCTTCTACTCTTGGAGTAGGGGAAAGGAGGGAAGAGGGAAAGTGTTTTTAAGGGAATTTAAGAGCAAGAACAGCACTACCTTTAACTCATCATCCTGCAGTGCCAGCACCATTCATTTAAATATGCAATACAGATAATGCCCTGTTGCTTGCAAAACTAATGGTACTAGTAGTTCAAATCCTTGTGTTTTCACTCATCAACTAGTGCATGGAGGTTATTTCCAGGCACTCACTATTCATTACACAATGGAGGCCAATCTGTCTAACCAACCAATCAACAAGAAAACATTAGATCTGCCTATCTCAGTAGAGGTGAGGAAAAACCTTCTATGATAAGGCTGCAGCCAACAAGGTTTGAACAATGAAATGAAATGAAATGAAATGAAATGAAATGAAATGAAATGAAATGAAATGAAATGAGAAGCAGAAAAAAACCCAACCCAAGCCCAAATCCCGAACCCAAACAAAACCAAAGAACCCTAATGTTCTTCAAATAGATATTTACAAACTCCAAGAGCAAATGCATCTAAGGCATTTGAGCCATGCTTGTGTGAAATTTATTAGAGGGAAAGGACCAAAATCGAATATGTTAATTTTGGTTTTGGAAAACAACTGCAAGAAATCTGTAGCCAAAGCAATCTGGGTAATAGATGCTCCACAGAGATAAAGAGAAGTGCCACAAACACTTCTCTCCCCCTGGCTCAAATGAAAGAACAGTAAATAGGAGTGGCAGCTTCTTGAAGCTCATTTTTTCCCTTGACAAATTTTTCTGGCAGCAGAAGCCCAGAAAGGTTAATTGAAGCATCCTGATAGACCTCACAGGAGGCTAGGAATACCTGCTACTTGAAGATGGAACTTGGTGTAGGGTAATCTAGACAGATTATCATGAAGGGTGCCTAGAAGGAGATCATTAAAGGCTCCATGGTAGGTACAGTTCAATAAAGCTCCACAATTGCTTTATAATTCAAAGGATCAAGGGGACAAGCTTGAGGATTAAAACTAAATAAAAATAATGAGGTTCTTCTGGTTCTAATTGCTCATTTGGCAGACTGTTTTACAGTGAGGTAAGATGAGCTTTGTTTATTTGAACCATCAGCCTAATGTCTTGCCAAGTCCTGGGTACTGTTTTAAACATATCAGGCACCTGGAGGCTGCTGAAGCCAGAGAGTCTGTGAAGGCTGGGTGGGACTGCACACCCACACCAAGAGCCAGGGGCAGTTCCTCTCTGAGGGTCCAGTAACTTCTCAGGGGAAGAGGACTGGCCCAGACAGCGATGATGCTAACACATGCTGCTTTGGGCCAGAAGACCTTGGTTTTGTGGCACAGTGAGATGCCTATCTGAGTCACGGGAAAGCTGAAGGCAACATTAAACTATACCTCTTTGCCTTGGTTTTAGTTTTTCCATTTTTCTTATTGCCTTAAGGAGGGTCTGAAGTGCTATGTGTTCCCCATGGGTGGTGGTGGGGTCCCACTCTTATTCAGACTCCCTTTTGCAGCAGCAGAATATGGGAATTCCATACAAGACAAGCTTCTGTCTGTAGCTTTGCACTACAGAGCAGCCTGTAGTGCAAAGCAAGTGGCAATGGTGTGTCCCACCTTCCCCAGGGGGGCTTGGCAGTGTGGGTGAAACAAGGCACTGCTTTCCACAGGCTGGGGTTTGAATTGAGAGTAAGGGGAGAGCTGTGGCATTAGCCTACATGACAGGCACACCTCCAGAGACACAGAAACCAAGATGTTTGAGACCAGTGAGAGTACCAGACCTGCTGAAACACACAGAAGTTTACACAGGGGGGGTGCAAAATGAAGATGATGAAGATGATTTTCCTTGCCATTCCTGCCCCGAGCCATCAGGCTGCAATAGAAATCAAGACCTGCAGTGCTTTGGGCCAGGCAGCTAGGGGTAACTCTGAACTAAAGGAAATAGAATTTTTGTAGAAAGCATGAAAACTGTATACATGAAAAAGTGGTATGGTGAAGTTAGCACTAATGTTGTTTGACAAAGAAAGAGCTGCCAAGAAGAAAGCATTTTTCTTGTGGTATCCCTGGTGACATTTTGGAGTGCAGTGCCTAGAGTCCAGGCAGCAGCAAAGCAGGGCCAGAAGCAAGAAGAGGGACTTTACTCATAGCACAGATTCTTAAGCCAAGTGGTTCAGAAATTGGTGGCCCTCTACGTGCAATAAACACTAACATACGAGAACAAATTCAAAGTGTTTATTTCACAGATCCAGAGCAAACAAACAAACAAAAAAAATAAGGAGTTAGCAGTGTGAGCACAGGGTAATTTGTGTTGGACTTGGCCCCAAAATCATGCTGTGAGATTCTTAACCTGCCAGCATCAGCTGTGATTTTTTATTGAGAAGAGTTATGAAAGTGAGGATCTGTCAATTAACAGGAACAAGATTGTCGACTGTGCTGCATTGTTTGGACATTGTAGAAAATTATGTACACACCATGTGAAAAAAAAATAATTATGCTGCTAGTGGCAAAAGGGCACTCAGAAGATGTCACCATTATGGTTGTTTCCATGAAATTTTCAGTTTTGGCTGACTTTTTCATTCCTAGGATGGTACAAAATTTGAATAATCACAGAATGAGATGCAGCAAGCAGAAGTGTGAAGCAGATCCATGCATAAGAATTTAGACAACATTTCACTTTCACTTTAATTTATTACAGTTGCCTCGTGTTTTTGTAGAGTACACCCCCCCCTTTTATATAGTATGCAATATGTTTGAAAACACTGAGTTGCATGATGTCTTGCATATTTACAGAAGTCTATTTTAACATATTTAGATAGGATAGTTTGACTAGTATTCAATTTTTGCTGCAAAACCTTGCAGGCAAGGTTTTCAAAAACAGGAATCCAAACACAGGCTTCTGAAACACATCTATATGGGTCTATATAAGTAAAAGTACTAAATTCTAAATATGGCTTTCTAGGTTTAGCAATAAGGTGCAATATTGAGTTGCTGAAAGCAACATAGCTGCATTAGAAGGGTATGTTCACCTCGATGGAGACTTTCTGAGCAGCACCATGCTGCTTCCAGGGTCCACACTAGTCAGTGTTATGCCACACAAAGCCCTGTGTTATGCCACACAAATGCATCCAAAAAGAACTCTGCTTAAAAATTGACATCTGAGTTAGTAGATCATGTTTGGTTTTACCATTTGTGTTTCAGGCCAGTCACATTTCTTATTGTCCTGAATTTGGCTGGGACAGAGTTACTTTAATCTGTAGTAGCTGGTACAGTGCTGTGTTTTGGATTCAGTATGAGGATAATGCTGATAACACACTGATGTTTTGACAGTTGTTAAGTAGTGCTTATCCTTAATTGAGGATTTTTCAGCATCTCATGCTCTGTCAATGAGAAGCTTCACAAAAAGCCAGGAGAGACCATAGTTTGTACTGCTGGCCCAAACTGGCCAAAGGAGTATTTCATATCA
Source organism: Urocynchramus pylzowi (assembly GCA_013397555.1). Taxonomy (NCBI): domain Eukaryota; kingdom Metazoa; phylum Chordata; class Aves; order Passeriformes; family Fringillidae; genus Urocynchramus; species Urocynchramus pylzowi. Next base: position 38,798 of record VZRH01005249.1, read on the forward strand.
AGGACCATCATGTCCAGTACCTAAACTGGGGGAATTACCCAGAAGGAGCCAATCTCTGCTCAGGGATGGGATGGGTATTAGTCAGTGGCTGAGCAATCATATTGTGTGTCGCTTTTGTTCCTTGGGTCCTGTTATTCTTTCTGCCTCTCCTTAGAATTACAATTATTAATATTATTAGCATGTTTATAATTATATTTTGTTTCAATTATTAAGTTATTTTTATCTCATCCCATGAGGTTTACCTTTCTGTTCCAGTTCTTCTCCTCCCCTCTGGGGGCAGGGAGGAGGCTGTGTAAGAGGCAGTAATGTGGTGCTTTGTTGCCGGCTGGGATTGAACCACAACACTTATCTTCGCTACAGTGGAAATTTAGGACACACAAGTGTTTTGTTCTTCAAGGCTTGGCTCATAAGACTACTCTTTGACAAGCTGTGACATAGTTAATGCCTATGGAAGTGCTTACACTATGAGTAACAGCTAGTAGGAATAGTATGGATAATAGTTAACTGCAAAAGCAGCACCCTCTTTATTTAGTCCCTTGTCTGGGCTATTTTCAAACAACTGCTGTTTATTGTCATTATTGGGTTCAAAAACTGATTTTCTTTGTTCTCTTTCCAAAAAGCAGAGTAAATCAGGTCTGACATTCGAAGCAGTGTATTTACAGCAGCACAGAGCATGTGTCACTGGAGAGTAGCTGTAACAAAAAACAGAGAACAGCAAAAGCTCTGGTTATGTTTGTCACCCAGGGGAACAGGAAAGCAGGATGGCTTCCTCATCATCCTATTTTTCCTGCTTTTTCTTTTTGTAAAAATATTTTTAAATGGAATATTAAAACAGGTTGTTCTTCTTTCAGATTTAAGCCTAAGGAATTTCACATGGAGGTATTAGTAACTCAATATTGCATCTACATTGGATGTGTTTTGTCCCTGTCTCTCCAGGAAGGGAGGATGCACCAGTTGTCACTGCTTCATTAATTGTTCAATTTCTCCCAGTGGTAAAGGGACAAAATTCTAAATTCCAACTGGCAGGGTTTGCAGGGGTGTATAATTTATGAGCCGTGAGAAACTGGAAAGATAACTACAATCAGTATGAGCATAAGAAAAACATCCAGTTTGCAATCTCTGCCACACAGCATAGCTGCCCATGCTTAGTTATCACACTGCACATACTTTTTACTTTCCCAAAACCTAATTCTCAAGGTTGTGCTGTTTTGTTTGTGTTTTGGATTTTTTAAGGGCTACATTTTTTTTTAGGCTGGAAGGCTTCTCAAGGGAAAGAGGGACAGTCTGGAGAAAACAAGATTGAAAAGGTATAAAACGAAAATTCTATCTTGCCAAAACCATATCAACACTATTGAATATTGTGGGGGGCAAAAAAGCAGAGGTTGGATTCTCACACTAGACAGCTTCTTACTTGAAATGGAAAAGATCTGAAGAAAGGCAGGCAAGGCAGGCAGCCTTTCACAAACAAGAGAGAGGGAAGGAAAGCAGAAATGTAGGGATTATGGGTACACAGAACTGTTGTTATTTGGTTTTAACTTTTCTAACCAAGCTCTCTGTGTTACTGGCAATATCACCAGAATACAAGCCAGGTGTCTGCAGATTTGCATAGATCTACATATTTTTAGTGATATCTGAACTGTTCTGCAAGAGCAGATAGGATAATATACAAAGGGCAAATAGAAATACATAAATACTTCAGGATTTAAAACAATTTCTTATCCATATGTATCCTCCTTCCTTCTGTCTGTCAGTTCTGCTTCCTCCCTCCCAGCAGGAGACTTTCACTCTAGTGTCACACCACCCTGAAAAAGTTTCACTTGATGAACAACCTCACAGCCACATCTCCTCTCCTAACTCTAGTCCTCCAAATTCACTTACAATCTCCTTCAGAAAATCAGGAATTTCAGCCCACTCCTAAAGCAAACCAGCCTTGAGTTCTGTACAGCTTGGCCAGATATGAACACAGATAACATTCGTTTCTCAGTTATGTTATATGTTTCCAATAACTTTCTTAAATAAGAAGCATCTGGCTTAAACAGCACAAAGCACTGGTGCCAGCATTGCTAGGAGGGCTTTGGCAGAAACCATGGTCTCTGTTCTTGGAGGTGTCGTGGGCTGCAGACGAGAATTTGTGTTGTCATGTAATGAGCCCGGCACACAGACTGTACAATTCTCTGTTACATACTTTTATTTATGCAGAATCTTTTTCTGGGGTTGAAGACCTGAGCAAAAGATGAAGCAGACTTCAGTTCAGCATCTCCAGTGTGTGCAGATAACTGAGAGGTGGTACCCCAACCTATGTAGCCCCATGTCCTCTGAGCTAACTTGGCCTGAGATGATCCCTCCCCAGATGAATGTGGGCTGGTTGGGAGATAATGCTGCTGGAGGGGCCACAGGGCCTGAGTTTAGGGTAGCCCTCACTTGCTATCATCAGTCTGGAAGCACTCTAACAGACAATGAAGATGTGCTTTCATCTCCACCACCTCTTGTGGAATAAAATGAAAATTCATTTAGCTTGACTTAATGCATTTGTTATGTGTGTCTGAATTTCATCCTTAAGTAAGAATAATGTTCCTGAGTCTTTCCCTTTAAAACTATATACATATCTCTAAAACATAAAATATGCACTCAGAAGCAAGTCTGATGCTAGATTTGTTAGACTATCAGTCCTGCTGGAACTGTTTCTAATCGGTGTGGCAGGCTTAGGTTTCTAGATTGTAGTCCATGCATTATTCCTCTGTACTGTGCTGGAGCAGCAGGCAGGGTGGTAGCACACAGAATATTTATCAGGATGAATATAATGAAGTCTTGTGCTGTGAAAAGCACAAGAAAGGAAAATAAATATCCAATGGAGCAATATGGACTAGTTATTTACTGAAAACATATGATAATTTACATATGAAAAAGCATGAAAGAAAAAAAATTATCTTTTCCCAGCACAAGTAATAGTTTTAGCTGATCTGCTGTCACAAAATGTTTCCTAAACTAGTTTTATTTAAAGCACCTCTGAAATGGTAAGCTGTCTAGCAATCAAGGAATCACATTAGTTAATTTACCTTGATTAGCATGGTACTTTTCAAGAAGTGCTAATAAATTTTAACTTCTAGTAAACTGGAAACACCACATAAATTGCTAGTACTGTCTTAAACCACTGATCAGTTCCAAAAATCTAAATGAGTGTGCATTTTTATACTATTCTCTTTCAGTCATTGTCTGTAATGTCTTTCTTGACCTTGAACTGCGAGAGAATTTCTGTGTAAAATAGGGAAAAAGATGCCACATTTCAGGATTGCAATTTTTAGTTATAATATTAATATGTATGACATATGAAGAGCAAAAATGCTTTTAGTAAGTAAGGTGCTCATAAGTGGCTTTTTTTCCCATCCAAAGGGCATTCTTACATGTTAAGATACAATGTTCTTCAAGCATATAGTGCAAACTGCTGGGTATGTTACTGTAATAGTTTTACCGAAATTTGCAGCCAAAAAACTTCTTGCTCTGCAATCCTCATGTTTTGTAAGCTCAGAAATATCCAAAGAACACCATGAAATAATTGATATGAGTTTTCTACGCACCTCTTTTGTTTTCTGTGTTGTCACAAATAAGCCAATCATAGGTCTTTAGGGGTATAACTCTGCCTGAAAATGATGAATTTGCAAATGTTAAAGATTTTTTTAAAGAATAGACACTTTTTAATCAACCAAATCTAGTCATCAGCCATCTGGAGCTTCTTCCACTTAGACCTATACTAGAAGAATAGAGAGACCTGCTGTCTTCTGTAAAGAAGAAAGGTCCCACTCCTAAATTAATTGATACATTCTGTTGTACTATACCTACACATACTTTTTTTTCTCTGTTTGTTTTGAAAATAAACATATAAAACAAGCTAGCAGAAGGCAGACCACAGATACTGATTTGGCAAAAATATATATCCTTTTACTCTAAAGTAATGTCACAAGATAGATCAAGTTCTGTGAAAAAAATGCCTGGTGCAATGTGCAACATGCAGCAGAGCAGTGCTGGCTTCCCCCAGAAGACACTGGTACATAACAATATCTTTATGAATATGCTGATTTATGAAGCAGCAAGTTAAGTAGGGCAGCCAGTGGCTGGACAGTTGTACTCAATCTTCCCTAAATGGCATCCAGTAAGGCATAGACTGTGTTAAAACTGCTGGTAGTTATATAAATGCCTACATTGGTATATAAGTTTGCCTTATAGCCCATGGAAAAATTCAGAATATCTTTTTTTTAGGCTATATTGCTTTTTTTTCAGGAGCAACCTTCATTTGACTGCTTGTAGAGCATAGAAAGCCACCTCATAGAGGGACTTTTACTTATGTAGCATGCAGACTTCTCCCCTGAATGGTCCAGTGTTGCTTGAGCACCATTTGGATCCTTGCTGGGATCTGTCTTGGCTTGTGGCCCTGTATGCCAGTGCTGCACATTTGGGGCCTGTGTACTGGGGAGCATTTCCCAGACATTCCCATTGCTCCCAGCTGTGGTATCCCAGTAAAGCATGTTCAACTCCATTTCTTTAGGCACTGGTTCATATGTAACCTACCTGACATGAATTAACCCAGGGCTTATGGCTGCCTTTCTCCTGGTTCTGCTGTTCCTATATGCACATGTGATTTTCCCAATATCCTCACTCAACAAAGAAGTTCCTATTAATTTCTGTTTGGCTGGCCAGGGAGAGCCTGAGCTGTCTGCCACTATGCCACTTCCATTTACTGGAGACATACACAGCCTAAGAAAATGCAAACTGAAAAGCTTTCTTCTGATGCTATTTTTGTGCTCTTTTCCTTCCAGTCATGTATTATTTTCCTTCCACAATCTGGATCCTCAGGTTGAGCTCCATTGTAGCTTGGATAGCAGAAGGCATAAGAACTTGTGGATCCTTCATATTCATCAAGACATGAAAGAAATGATGTCCTTCATTTGTTAAAAGCAATGTGATTTTCAGCTTCCCAGACATTGATGAAGGCTGAGAAAATATAGTTTAGAAGACAATGTGTTTGTTTCCCAGAATCATCATCATTAGGAAACTCAGTTTTTTGTCAGTAACCGGTATAGTAGATGTGCAAAAAATATTTGAAATCCTAAATATCAGAATGCTGTTAGTAAACATTTGATGCTCAGAAAGTGAAAGTAAACATGCTAATAAATTTTTCTGCAAAGGATGATACATTTCTATCAGACAAATTTCAGGATGCCCTGAAAGCTGATAAACACAGGTTCTGGCAGGAAATGGATGTGTGGAAAAGTGCATGCCTGGGACAAGCATTGATTCCTGAAATGCTCTGCTCTGCTCATGGACAGTGATTATGAGACTCAGTGCATTCACTTCTCTCAACAGCATGATGGAAATTACATCCAATGTTGTAAAATTAAATACAAGTTCATCATCATTAGGCTATTGGTCATAGCAGCAAAAATATAATCATTGTGTGTATTTGAAAGATGGAATAGAGGAAAAGAAAATAGAAGTAAGAAATTAAACTGAACTGAGAAAGGTTGAAAAAGGAAACAATTTAGAGAAGACTGAAAGGGAGAAGATGTGACAGGGATTCAAGGAAATGGACTGTAAAGTAGCAAGAAGGCACAACAGATCAGGTATGACAATATGAAAATTGTCATACCTGATCTGTGCCACTGCCTTGGACTCCTAGCATCCTGTTCCTGTTCTAAACTAGGATTAGGTGTGTCAGAGGATGGTGCATGAAATCTGTCTATTGAAAACCTGCAATGTAATCAGCCTAACAAGGAGATCTCCTCTTGAAAGAGATTATTTGAAGTCTTGAAGCATAAAAGATGGGTGAGAACTGAGGTGTAAATAAAAATATAAGGGGAAGATAATTGAGGGAGTGATGAAAAGAACAAACTGGGATATAAAAGGAGACCAAAAGGTCATAATTTATTTTCTCCTGGTGCTGTGCTCTAGAGATGATCCAGCTCAAAGTCTTCATGCTCGACTCCTGTACAATATGCAGAAGAGCACATTACTTTTTATGAGAATGTTTTATATAGTTTTATGTGGTGCTTGTCAATGTTGTAAGATTTCCAAGTTACTAGGTTTGGTCCTCCTTGTAATTTGATTTTTTAAACAAATCTAGGTATTTTTGAACCTAAATTACTCTATGATTCACTCCTTAATCCTCAAAAGATTTTTTTGAAAAATCTCCCTGTCCCTTCCTTATATCTTCCCTGCTTATTAAAACTAATCTGAGACACATTGGCTTGACTATATTGAAGTGTCTCATTGCCCTTTGAAACTCTCATTTCAAATCTGTAATTTGCACAATTTATATTACATACTTACTCTAGTATCTGCTGTCAGGTCAGGAAACTTTCTTGACTGATACACACTCTGTGTAGACAGCTATCAAGCAACCCCACCATGAGCAGCACTTGCCCCAAGGCAGTTCTAGGAGGAGTCTTAGCTCGGGCAACCCCAAGCTTCCCTAAGGCTTTTTCATGCAGAGGGAGCCTGTTCAGGCTACACCTCTCCAGAGAGCAAAGCAGATGCTGCACTTTGTGTTTACTTAGCCAGCAGTGCTCATGGTACCTGAAATAAGATACAAGGGGCTCAGAGAGACCACAGGAACAGTGTTATCCAAGTATTTTTACCTTAGCAATTCAAAACAATGCAAAACACAGCAGCCCCTGAAGAGTAATTTCTTCCAGATGAGTTCCTCTCATGATGGCCCTAGCACCAGGATATAAGAAGTGACAACCAGACCAAGCCTTATGCACCTCTGCATGCCAGATATTTCTTGAGGAGGAGGGGGACTGGGGAAGAGAAGCTGCTGCCTAACAGCATCCAGCTTGTGCAGAGAGAAGGGAACATATTTGAATGGTTTAGTACAAATACATCAGCTCCTGGCAGGATATTGAAACTGATCAGTGGGCCCTGTGATCAGCATATCAGAGCTGACTGATGTGCCTGTAGTGTCAGCCTGTTGTCAGGGATAATTTTTTTTTGTTTGTGGTTGTCACTTCAGCTGGAGATTAGATATCAGACCCACTAAATTTGCAGCATTGTTATCTTGCTGTGGACATAAGCTTTGAAACATGCCTTGGACAAAAAATATTATTACACTGGAGGAAATAGTTCCTATATAGATCCTATATGGCCCAGATTTCTTCAGTTTCTACACTGTAATTTGCTTATCCTTTAATACAAACTTTACTTTCAAGGATGTAACAGAAATACCATCATATCAAGGACTCCTATTCAAGAAAGCATGCAGTTTCCTGGTATTCAGAGAAACAAACCCTTTAAAGACAAAGTGAAAAAGAGAGCTACAAAAGTTTCCCATGTTACCATAGCAGACTGCCCCTTTACATTGTTGATTTAAATGGCATTCCTCTTTTCATATTGTGTTAGTGTTTCACTTTCTGCCCCTCCTTGAGTTTAGCTTCTGGGATTTTGCCATTTGTAATCCAGTGTTCTGTTTCTCTGTTCCTAGTCTCGTGTTGCTTACTTTGCCCAAGCCTGTAAAACCAGATGTCCATCTTGGCATGACAAATTTGCTCAGGGTCAGCAGGATAAAAAGTCTGAGAGAGGAATCATAAAGAAAAACAAATACACAAAGACATGAACATAGTTTCTCCTCAAGCACAGCTAAGTCAGGTCTAGCTATGCCTATGTTTCAGGCATAGCTACCACTGTTTGTGTTTTGGGGAGGGAAGTGAAGTATTACTGGAGGAATTTGAATATGCTGCACAGAAAACACACTTGTTTGTCATGCACCTGATAGATCACCTCATCACATAAATGTCTGAAAGTAACAGATTGCTTTTTCTCTGAAATTCAGTTTAGAAATTATTTGCAAATGAAACAAAGGAATGACTGTTCTAAAAACAGTAAATTTGGGGTTTTTTCTGTGATAAACCAAGTTATGTGGACCCAAATTAACAGCAATATGTTTCATATTTTCAGTTCTTACTGCTTTGTGTATCTCATCAATTGATACCTTTATTCATAGGACACAAAAAATTAAAGTGCAAGAGTAGCATTTTTTCAGAGGATGAAAAAAAGAGGATGGTGTTTCTAGAAAATAAGTTAGTTCTTTGTACGAAGTGGAGGAGCTGGGGGACAGAATGAAGGATGCTGTGACCCAACTCTCTTCCTCCTAAAGTGAGTTGTGAGCATTTGTGTCTGGTTTAAGTCAAATACTAGCCTCTCATGAACTGGAGAAGAAAGGTGCTTTTGTGGAACAGGTAATAAGCGAGGACAAAATCCCCCCGGTCAGTCCTTGGCAGATTTCCTGCGTGATACTGAACGTGTCACTTTGAGACTCATCCCAGCTGCCTTCAGCCTCACAAAGTTAGTCTCCCTTAAATAACTTAAAAGGAGAGATATGGACATGTCCAGTAAGTAATTAATTCCACTGATCTGAGAAACCTCCTAAAGTCAGGATGATCTGCCCAGCAGACAATTTGGCAGCTGCAGCCTGGCGTCTGGCCACTGCCCCTGCGCTCTGTCTGCTCCGGCGGGCAGCTGTCCAGGGCTCCCTCCTGCCCGGGACAGCAAGGTCTGCTCAGGCTGGCAGCTCCTCAGGACAGGCAGAGTGTTGGGTGTGACAGTGCCCTGGGTGTGCTGTGAGACTGCTTAGCAATTATTATTAACTACAGAGTAATAAGGGAACTATAGCAGCAGAGTGTTGCTTCAGGCTTTGTAAAATTCAAGTTTTATAGCAGGAGGCATCTCAATGCAGAGAACTACTGAGTGTGAACAGCCATTTTAACATCCTCTGTTGTTTTGTGTCTCAGCTTCTGACATTTACAAATCCAGTGATAATAAAATGAGGAAAACTGGCCCCACCAAGTGAAATATGCATTACCCTCTGTCTTTCTTACATTTCATGGTTGGAAGTTCAGTGTAATGAATCTGACAAGGTAAAGCTTTTCAGATCAGTATTATGCTGGTTTCTCTGGTAATCCTGATAGCGCCCATGAAAGTGCACCAGGAGTACCATGTGACTGAGCACATCCAGAGGGCTTTCATGGTTTGTTCAATCACACTGAAAAGTCCCACAGGAGTGGTTTAGTTAACCAGAAATGTACGTTTTCATTTAGTCACTTCTACTCCCCACATGCACTTTACCCCCACTGCTGAACCTCGTGGGTATTCAAGCCACAAAAAGTTGGTTTGAGACAAGAGGTGTGCTCCCAGGAGTGCGGCTAAGCCACAGCACTCCATCTGAGGGAAGTGGAGGCTGCCACATGTCCTCTGTACATATGTCCTCAGTACTTTTAACCACATGCACATTCCCGGCTTGTCACGGGAGCACAGAAAAACCTGATTGCAGTGAACACCATGGTGGTGGCTTCAGCCAGTGCCACTCAGCAGCTGGGGTGAGAGAGGAGCACTGGCATGGCAGTGGGTGGTAAAGACTTAGCTGGCAGGTGGAGTGGACAGACCACTGCTGCTTGAGAGAGCATCTCCAAGGACACCAGGGTATAGCTCAGAACACAGCCTTAGCCTCTGCTCATTCTTCCTGTGTGTCTTTAGATAAAGTTCACCCCATATCCCCACCTGCAAATGAGGATGACATCATTTTCTTTCTTCCTTTCTTGCCTCTGTTCTTTATTTGCATCAGTGCCCCGTCCTCCTGTCATGGAGCAGTGCAGCATTGGTGGGGTCACTGCTGAAGTGGAGAGAACTATTGTTTGTCACAGCCCTCGTGATAAAACCTGACTGGCTCCCTCCTTCCAGGGGCTGGAATCACCAAAACCTTATTCCCATCTCTGCTACAGGCTGCTGTGGAGCAAGTGCAGCTCTCTTTCTGATCTGACACAGATTACAAACCAGGTGGCTCTGGCAGGCTCAGCCTAATCCCTCATGGGATCTTGTCTCAGGAAAGTCACAACAGCACACAGTTTGGCTCTATCTGCACTAATAGTACTCGACACTTAGAAAACCCAAGGCACCAGAGCAGCAGTAGGTTTTCAGATCAGGCTCCTCCAGTGGCATACTGAGGGGAAATTCTCTCTGCTTCTCTATGCCGAATTTTTGTTAGCACTGCCTCTTTTCACAGGCAAAACCGAGGCACACAAACTGGGCTGAGAAGTAGTGTTTGCCACTACCACAGAGGAAGATTTCTGATCCAAATCATCCTTGAGCTGGCCTTGAAATTTTGAAACCCTTCTCATGTAAGTTGACATTCACCCCATTTATTTCCTTCCTCGATTCTTAAAGAAATTAAATTTTACAGAAATAAAAGAAGCACATTGAGAATGGATGCACGTTTCATTTACTCTAATTATGCACAGTGAAAAGTTTCCATTTCAGCAAACCTCATTGATATTCTGCTGTGAACTTGACTGAGGGAAAAAAAGCACTAAAGGAGATTTTACCAGTCAATTAACTTTAACTAAAAAAAAAACCCTTTTGTGGATTTAAGAATATTTCATTTTTCACTTTAATTTCTTTCCACTCTTGCTATGACTGCTGTAATGATAAAACGTCTCCCTGGATCACCCTGAGATTCTGCAAGGGTTGTAGTACCTAATACTCTGATACAGGAGCTGGTGTTATTTTATGGATTAATTCCAAATAGTAGGATATCATGTGTCAATATTGCACTGGGCTTTGAGCTATATGTGAGCTGGCCACCTCTCAGGCCTTTGGGAGAGATACTTATTTCTCTCACATATGTGGTTAAATCTTTCAATATTTCATGACCTCTGTCACTAATGCACTTAGACTCTACATGATCTTTACAAACAGTGTTCACAAAACTTACATATATGGGGATTTAATAGATCTGAGACAAAGCTCAAGAATCATAATGTGAAACAATGAATAATTTATTAGAAAATGTAGAAAACCTCAATGATAAAATGAGACAAGAGTATTTTTTACTCACAAACCATATGGACTTTGCTCCCTTAGAGGTAGAAACTTAAAGTCTGCTAAGATTTTCTTTACCACTATCAGTAATACATAAATTGAAAATAATGAAAGTATGTTTTTGCAAGTGTTAGTATCCTTACTTCCTTCTCAAACAAGGGAGAAAACAGTCTGAACTAAGCCTACTTTAGTAACTGTCTTTGCCATGACAAATATAGTATTGTCATCGCTTTCTGCTTTCCCAAATATGAGAAATTCTTCATTTAAAGTATTTAATTTGTATCAGTGGCCTAAAGAGAATAAACACTAATAGCATTTTACTGCTTAAGAGCCTAAACATTAGAAATACAAAACTAACATGACACCAGAAAACATGGTAATCACTGTAAAATAGAGAGAATGCAATGATTTGAACTTGGCCCTTGTATATATATTCATCATCCTCTGAATTTTTTTTATCTGCAGTCCTGATTAAGGAACTGGACAGAACTTCCCTCAAAACATATGACAAAGACATGTCCCTGAATTGTGCAAGTACAAATCTGAGATGAGCTGGGGAAACTTGTCCATAATATGAATAGACATTCATCTTGGTTCTTTTGAGCTACAGTATGCTGTAAGACTCCTCTTTCTGTTCAGCACAGGCTCAGAGCACCCTCCCCAGTGTGCTCTGAGCTAGCAATGAGTTCACACCATCCTCACCTGTCCTGCAGCAAGCAGAACTCCATGGTGTGCTCCATGCTGAATTTGAACACTTTCATCCACATTCCTATGTGTCTGTGACTTCACAATGTTAATTTTTTTACAAGTTGCATCGACTAAGAACAGCTTTAGACCTGGGTTGATTTAGGTCTATTCCTTTCTTACAGGAATACAAGTTACCCAAAATCCCCACAGCACCAGCTCCTGCTTCACCAGGCCACTGACTCCAAGGAGCATCTAGACAGATTTTGCTGCAGATTTCAGAGGTCAATATTGTGATATTAAAAGCACAGGCCTTGCAAGCTCAGAAAAGACATCTTTACATGCTGTACATGCTTTCCAAAGGGGACACCTCTATCTAGTCTTGCCCTGAACCCAGAATTGTTTTTCAGCCACCTCCTTTTTCTGATACTATTAGCAAAATAGAGCCAATAAATTTAAACAGATTAACTAACTTGAAATTATTGGAAGGGTTTAAGGGAAAATTTAAAATTGTATCATATTTGTATAGCTTTTGGGTTGTTTTATTTTTATGTGTTTTTTCTTGGGTTTTTTGTTTTATTTTGTTTATTTTTTTGTTTTCTTTTGGTTTTGGTTTTGGTTTTTTTTTGTGCTGGAATGAATAGCACAGTACTGCAAATTGCCACTAATAGTTGCTGATGAAGCTACTAAAATATTCCACACTGAATTCCATATGAATTTGTCATTACGTTTCCCCTCACATCCAACAAAGGATGGAGATAGTCCTTAGCCCTCCTGTTATTGCTGATGTGTTTGTTAATGAGTGAGAAAAAGTGTTAAGAAACAGGTGTGGCAGAGTTTGAAAAAGCAACAGAATAAATACTACAGGATCAACTGATGGAAAACCTTAAGTGAAATAGGGAAAGCCATTATGGCCAAGGGTAGGAAAGGAAACATCTTTTCAGAATCTCTGCAGTATTTCTTTGTGCCAAACAAAGAACCACCCTGCTATTCTGGGTGTTGCATAGAAAAGTGTGGCATTTGAAGCAAGAAGAGAAGTTTCATATGGTAAAGCTGTGTGACATTTGTCAGTTAAAATTTTCTGAGGGCCAGAAATGCAGATTTGTTTTTTCTGAAAGTTTTAATCAATTTGTTTCCTTTTTGTTGAAATGCTCTTTTCCACTGAAAGAAAATAGGAGAAAAAAAAAATGTTCTGTTGTGACATTTTCCAAGTGGAAATATTCAATTTTTCAGTCAAGATTTTCAATTTAAATTTCCCTTTCTCGTCGCTCTTTTTGGGAGCAGGAAAGGAAGTGCATATATTTCAAAATTATTGCAACTGAGAAGAGATGTTTCAAGTTGAATATATTAATAATTTAAAAAGTACATGAAAAACTGTTACTCAGCACAGTTTTTTTTTTTTTAAACACAAATTTGGTTTTGATTTTTTTCTGAGTTTATTTTTTATTTCTCTCTGGAACTGCCAACAACACTGTCAAGAAGACTGTATATTATCAATGTAGTACAAAATGCCCTTGGAACAGAACTCCAGAGATTGTGTGAACTTGCTGCATATGGTAAGCAAGAGTGAACAAAAACATTTACAATGACAATGCCCCAAATTATTTTGACTCTACAGTTACTGTAACCTAATAACATGTTTAAGATGAAAGAAAACATCCAGTTTTGCTGCACCTCATGAATAGCAGCACAAACCACTTGCTGCCATGTAACTAAGTATTTTTTCTTGTGTTTCATTCCTGCAAAAGGGACAAATGAGACCCTGAACTTCGTAAGATTTTTTTTGTCTCAGATGAGAAATACAATTTTATTATATTGTGACCATGATTGTGACCATGTTGTGTTCAAAGTGGAAAGCTTGCTAGCTTTTTTATGTAAGAGCAGTTGCACAAGCAGTATCTTAAGTCTTGAATATGAGCAAAGAACAAATATGGCAACATGTTGTGCTCTGCAACAGTAAGGGTGTATCAGTGTTTCAGTGTAAAATCTGTGGACCAAATCCTCGTGACATTGCTGAGGAGTTCAATGTTTTTGTCCTCAATGAAATGCTGTCTCTGAATTTTATACCCTTGACTTCCTTGATCAGAAATTAAGGAATCATTGTCAGATTCAGACTTTTGTGTTTATTACTCATCCTGAACTTCAGTTAAGAGATTTGTTTTGAAGTATCTTAAAAAGCAGAGTACATTGGTCTATAGCCACACATCCCTCTCACTGAAGGAAAAATGATTTTGGATTCACACGGGTTTCCTTGGCCTTATTAGACAGGCACTTCCAGGAAAGAAGTGCCAGCAGGATTTTTTCTGTAATTTAAACCACTAATTTATTTGTAGCACATGCTGGTAGCTTCAAAGTAAATGCAAGAATTAAAAAACAAAACAAATAGACAAACTACACCACCCATCAAAAAAAAAAAAAAAAAAGAAACAAACAA
>VZRH01005249.1:61054-80239 GCA_013397555.1 Urocynchramus pylzowi
AAAAAGAGAGAGCACAGACACTTAGAGCACTTCTCATTCCACCTCCTCAAATTCCCCTATTTTCACCACAAGTTGTACTCACTTTGTCTCAGCTCTGCCTGTAAAGGCACAGGAGGTTTGTGGTTATGGGCATGATGATTTCTGTCTGTTACTCCATGTGCTTTGTGGGTCTTTTGTCTGCTGCTATCTGCTTCTTGCTGATTTTCCTCTGCTGCTCTTTGTTTTGGGGTATCCCAGCTGCAGCATGGTCACCCATGGCTGTAGTGTCTTTGCTGTGTCCCTGCTCTGGCATTGTCAGTCCAGGGGCTTCTTCACAGTGGCACAACTCCAACCCCCACTGTGCCCAGCTCAGATTCAAGGCTGACCCTGAGCCAGTCCTTGGGCAGAGCCTGGAGTGATGCAGGCTGCAGATCCTGGCTGTCCCCCAGCAGGCTCGGTCGGGGGCGTTGCTCTGCTGCCTCCTTGTCTCTGCACTGCTCTCCTCTGCGCCACACAAGCATGCCCAGGCTTGTAAAAGCCTGTCAGAATAACCCTCTTAATCCTCAGAGGAAGGATTTAATTAAGTTATTCTACTCTGGCATACATGCTGAATGTTGGACTGAGTGTTGGATGACCTCATCGATGGCTTATGAGTGTCAGTGTTTTACTGAAGCATATTAACATTACATTGAGAAAACCACATTAAACATAGCAGCAGGCACAAATACAAAATCAGTTGGCTGAATGGTAAAAAGGTTTATCAATGTAATTATAAACAGTTCCTCCTTCTGTTGCCAGCTATGTAGAACTGTATAGATTAGGAACAACCATATCTGGAGATGAGCTTGTGACGAAGTGTTGAGGTGACAAGATGTTGAGGTGACATCTATTACTGAATAACAAGGAATGCTGCCAAGATAAACTGACACACCATTGTTCTTAAAATAAAAAAAAAAAAAGGAAAAGAAAAAAAAGAAAGCAAAGAAAAAAGCAAATGTTTTGCTGTGCAGTTCCGATATTTGCTGGTCACGGAATGATCAGACATAACAATACCCACTGTAGATCCTTTAAAATCTTTTTATATAAAGATTTTTTTTAAATGCAGCTAAATGTGTTGACAGGATTTATTTACAATTTCATATTGTTTCTCTGACACAGATCTGTATAAAAATAAAAGGGCTAAAGGCCACTGAGTCATTAACTAGAGCACTGAGGTCATAAAATTTGTGATGGCTTTTCTCTGAACCTCAGTTAAAACACTTGAAAAATATAATTATACCTAATCCATGTTCTGGTAACCTACATGGTGCAATGGTATTTTTTTCCACACAAGAAAGAAAATAATTTAAAAGTGTTTTTTGAGTCCTGCATCCTGAGAATGTGCAGGCTGTGGTCCATTTGGTGATGTAGCAATGTCTGGACCCCTCCATGCTTCAACACTGAGACAGAGCAGGGACTCTGCTTTTTGCTCGGTCCATGTCATGTCCTGATAATTTCTTTGCCTCATATAAAGCACAGTGACAACAAGCAGAGTTCTGTAGGTTTTGAAAAGCCTTCATGAGCATGCTTTGGAGGGTAAAACAAACAACCTCCCAATAAAACCACTCCTAAATCTTTAATTTTTGCAATCTTTTGTGTGGATGTCAGCCCTAAGCCTGCAAAACATGAATAAACGACTCATTTGCAGGAAAGAAAAGCAATGCCTGCATTTTATCAGCTTAGGTGAAAGTAGCACAGCCTACAGACATATGCTAAATTCCATTACCTGTAAAGAGAGCATTGATTTAAAATTTTCCTGTTTTGAAAACCATGACATGAGAAATGATAGGTTTCCATTTTATTTTTATTAATTGTATACACACAAGGAAGCTGATAGGGTAAGATTGACTTTAATTGAGCCATAAATTTACCATTGAGAAATGCCATCCATTTAGCTGGACAGTTCTGTGATGAAATACATTTCTAAAGCAAGGATTGCTGGCAGAGTGACTGAGATAACAAATGATAAATGCTTTATACCTATAGCTACAAAGAGACAGTCCTCAATAAAAAGTGGGTAACTTCTCAGAGGGCTACCATAAGTTATTTTCCCTTGATTTTGCACCACAAGGGTTTTTTTTTATTATTATTATTATTAAAATATTGTTGAATACGCTACTCCTTTTATTTGATAAAAACTTGTAGAAGCTACATTCTGAAGTCCGAAGTACTGGGTATCCTGTCATTGCTTGATGAGTCACTAACCCTCTGCTCCACAGGAAAATCCTTAATTAATCTGACTAAATAAAACTCTTCATATCTGTACACACATGAAACGGTAAGCTCCCATACATGTCTTCAGCTATTGTAGGCTGCTATACTGTTATCAAAGTCAATAGAGCTTGAACCATGTACACCACACAAGGATCTGCTTCAAAGTGTGTATAAACCTATCTGGAAGCAAATCTCATCACGAGTTATAGCACGTCTTGAAGGTGACTATGAAAAGCATAATTATCCCCCATGTATTTCTGTTATTTTTCCCTATACTCAGTTTCATGAGGACAACATCCTGCCATTTTGATTCCAAGATCTCTTTGAGCAGCTATAAGAGGATGATTTCTGTATCAGAAAGATAAAAGTTATCCCATGTGGTTAAACGTGGATTTTTAATTTTCAGCCATATAATCAAAATCTTGGTCCTGAATTAATCCTTTTTTTCTAACTACTTGAATCAACCGCATCAGTCAGATGCCTGAGTGTCTTTTTAAGTCAGATAGTTCTGTTTCCCTTTGGAAGGGAGGAGATTTGGCTTTGGGATGGAGAAAATGTAAATGGTCTTAAGAGAATTAATGTCAGAAAATAAAACGGTCATAATTAAATGTTAAAACAGTGTAATGGCTGGTCTGGCTTCAACTGTCATGGATATATGAATGCCTTTGCTTTCTAGAGACATAATTATGTTTCTTATTGATCATTGGTATGTTTTTGTTCATGCAATAAAGATCTTAGAAGTGATGATAGCAAGCAAACATGGTAGCTAACCAGACAGAGAGCTCCTAATCAGTGTTTTCTCATGTAGAATGATGCACATAACAGAAGTATTTTAATGCATCTCCCCAAAGCATGACAGAGATATTTAAATTTTTGTCTTCCTACTTCCTTTGAAGACATTCACTTACCAAGTGGGTCAGCAGAGAGAAACAGCAGTGCTGGAACAGGATCACCTGGATCCTCCCTCCAGTTCCCATCCATTGTTACAACCTCAGTAATGGAGACATATAGGGCTGTTATTTCTAGTGATTCCTGATATTCCAACTAGCAGGAAAACAACAGATTCTTTTATATATATACACATGAACAACTTGTAAGAGAATATAAACAATAATTTATTTGCAGCTTAACCATTCATTATATGTCTGAAAGAAAAAGAATACAGTGTTTTGAGCAGGAGTCAAGTATATGGTTCAAAAAGTATTTTAGGTCTTAATGTCTAAATGCTTATTTTGAGTCCTTAACAATAATTTACTTTCTTTGATCAACACTTTATTTGAAGCCCATAAAAAAAAATTGTCTGAAGCAACAAAACGGCTTTATCCCTATGAAAACAAAAAAGGATTATGATCTGGTTTAAGTGACAGAGGGCTAGAATAGAACTAAGGAGTTTCACTGCTAAAGTGATACCACCTTATGGGATAGTAAGCGATCTTCATTCCAGAAAAACTGTCCAAAAACTGACCACTGATATTTTTTTTTCTTTAGGAAAAATAACTCTTAGAGGCATTAGAAACTTTTGTCATTATTATGACAACTTTCTTGGAGGATACTTAGGTTTACATTTAGAAAGAAAACAAAAACAGAGTTCCCAAAAGAAAATGTGTAGTGTGTTCAGGATTTTGATGGAAACAAAACAAATAATTTATTTTTATTCTTTAAAATAATGTAACAGAAAAATATTAAGTACATGTCCACTGCAGCGCTCTCTCTCTGGAGTTAAGCTCTCTCTCACTGGAGTTAAACCCCAAAACAAACCCCCACAACAAATAAACAAGCAAACAACAACAACAACAACAAACTATGAAAAAGCCCCCAAAAAACCAAACAAAAAACTGCAAAAAAAAAAAAACAAACCAACCAATCCCATAAAATCTCTGTGTCTTTGATTAAACTCAAATGCAAATAACATTGGAGAATTTATCTTATTCTTTATCCATCCTGAGCAACATGGTTTAGAAGCTGGATTTGTGCAGATGCAAGGAGGTGCTCACCAGCACAAACATTCTGCTCACATAAGATGCATACAGACCCAGCATTGTGGTTTACTCCTGACACCCAGAATAATAGCTCACATCTTCTGCCAGAGATGAATGACTGCAAATGAGTGTTTAAGACACTCAACTTCATCATTGATTGCACAGGCTTTTTTTGCCACTCAGTCTCCTCCGCCAAACTCAAACTGCTCTCAAATTTCTGCCCCTTTTCATTTTGTTTTGCAACAGAAATACATCATCCAGTGTATGCTTTTGAATTTATAAAATACACACTAGATAGTGGGGTTTTCAGCACTAGCATAATTCTGGGGAGTTCTGAAACACTAATATTTCTGCAGTAGTACATCATGCTGAGGATTTGGAAATGTTACCATTTTATTTTCTTTTGTAATCATATTATTAGTCAAAATCAGCAATCATTAATGCAGGCAATTATAAGAGTGATTAAATGGAGGAATCTAGGAGATGGATAGCAAGACGTGACCTCCTGGTAACAAGAAGCACATTCTGCTTGTCATTTGGCATTTGTCCATAACTATTATGTCTTGGATTTCAACAGGATTCAGATTTCCCAAAACTTTCCCCCTTCACCTCAGCAGCATGTCCTTCTGGTTTTTTCACCAGCTGCATTAGGAGCACATTTAGGGATGTGTGTGTTTGCTTTCCAGATGACAAAATGGTGTGTGTTACATCTCTCAGCACACAAGTAGTGTCAGCAATCTGAGGAAAAGAGATCTCCTGTCCTCCTGTGCTTCCTTTAGTGTCTCTCTTTCTCCTGTAGCACTGACAGGCAGGTGTGAATGTGACACATGACTCTACTGCAGGTGGGATAGCTTTGACTTTGGCAAGTGGCCAGTAACTTTCCTTCTTCGTGTCTTTATGGAAGAGTTTTGCTTTCTTGTCCACCTTATTTCATCTGTTTCTGCCTCTGAGTTGGTGGTGCTGTGAAGTGCAGGAGTTTTGTTATATTCTTTTCCCAATCACTACATGTTTTTTCTGCTTGTGGAACAAACATAGAAATCAGAGGGCTTGTAAATCACATTTCACATTTCCACACTCTTTTACTTATTGCAAGCTCAGTCATTGCTTCACAGGCTACACAAAGAAGTCTAAAAGCTAATTTACAGTACTAAGATAGGGACACCTCTGTTTTGAAGCATCTTATCTGAAGAATCCCCTGTGAACATGTAAGGTTTATGAAGCCATGTATTGAAAGGGAAACTGTGATGATCATAGATGTGTAAGCTCTTTTCTTACTCCTCAATTCAGTATTCTACCTGGCCATGTCTCTCTTCAGCAACTATTCCTTCTTTACTCTTTCTATTTTTGTTTCATAGTTCATAAGTTCATCCTGTTTCGTCCCCTTATTCTGATGTGCTGCAAAAAAGAACTCAATATGAATGAGAATCAGGTAGCTCTCATTCAGAAAGTGGGGGCAGAGAAGAGTTGGATCTAGAAAAATTAATATAATAGTCTTAGAAATTATGATTACCAACTGTTTTAATAATCTGTCCTGTTGCTGCCTGCTAAGTAGAATGAAAATTGTGGAAGTTCACAGGTATTTTGACAGAACAGACACCGAGGTTGTAAGAATGCAAATACTTCTGAAAGCTTGCAAAGCATGACGTGTTGAATTCTTTCCAAATTTTGTCAATACTTCCCTGACTGCACCAAGGCCAGGCTTCTACCTTAAATATCAGCATTCTGCTTTGAAATTATGTGCACTGGACCATCCCTTATCAATCTCTATAAATTCTGGGCAGGGTTCTTAGAGATACCATTTGTAATGAATAGCGTGTGCACTCGTTTTCACTCAAGGTGCAATCCTCAAAAGAAAGGTTTTTTGGTATTATTATATTATTTTTCTAGTTTTAAATGAGTGCCAATTTTTACATTGATGTGTACAGCCTGTTTAACAGAATATTTACAGGATGCATTTCTGGAGGTAGAATTTCAGGTTGTTGGACTCAAGTTTGCTCTGACTTATGGGAAGATTTTTTTCTAATTGCTGCATGTAGAAGATTTGAAACTTGGCATCAAAAGCCTGTCATTTTCTTTATGAATATTAATTCATAATTAGTTCCCAGTCTCTGCTATTTACAAAAGACAGTTTTGGTTTATTTTACTCCTTAAGCCTTTTTCCCCTCCAGCTGGAAAAAACTCAAACTGGCTGGATAACTAATTTTCAACAAGATTTTATTTTTCTTTTTATTATAAGAAGAAGATATATGGTCATCTATGTTTCTTGGGCATTCTCTGGTCTTACACAAGCTCTCAATCTACAGATTCTAGAAAAAGCCTGCAATGGAATGATTAAAGGAAATTCCAGATGGTGTCTGTACACATGACAAATATACTTACATGTCTTTATTTCAGCTATTATCCCAAACAGCACAAGGGATAGCAAATCTCTGCACTAATGGGCAACTTTCAAAGCCTCTCACAGCAGGATTGTCTTGGCAGGGGAAAGGTCATGGTAATGGGTTTTGACAAAGAGTTCCTGAGAGTCTCTTTTCTTCCAAAAGTTTGGATTTTCCTTTCATCTTGTATCACTGTCCAAATACACTAACGATCATTGCTGTTCTGAAAAAAATCCTGAATAGGAGATGTGTCCAAATGGAGTAGTTATCATTCATTCAAGTTCATGACACAGCAAGTTCTGCAAACCAGAGTAGCTGATGAATTCATTGTGCACAGCTAGCCAGGAACTGAAAATGCTGTTTCCTTGCAAATGATGACAATGCCATGAGGAAAATGAGATTCATAATAAAAAAAGGCACTAAAAATACGACTTCTGCTCTACAATGAAAATAGTCTGAAAGCATACTTATGGAATCAAAACATTTTAATTTGGTAGAGTTCAGAGGGTTTTATTTGAATTAAATACTTCTGGATGTTTCAATTCCTTATTTCATGAAAACTTTAAATGTAAACAAAAAACATGAACCCATGAATGGTATGGAAATGAAAATCTAAACACATAATATGCAACACATACTAAATATATTGTGTAGACACATAAATACATAGTTATATACATGGTGCCAACCACTGTGCTTTCTGAAATGCTGACTTCAAACTGCCACCCATGTCACTGTATTTTTAATATTACCATAGAAATGTAGAATCATAGAAGGGTTTTGGTTGGAAGGGACCTTAAAGATCATCTAGTTCCAGCTGTGTTGCATAGCCAGACATGTCCCTCTAGACCAGGTTGCTCATAGGCTCATCTAACATGTCCTTGAAAAATTCCAGGGATGGGGAAGCCACAACTTCCCTGAGCAACCTGTTCCAGTGCCTCATCACCCTCACAATACATAATTTGTTCCTTATATTTAATCTAAATCTTTTTCAATTAAAGCTGTTGTCCTTGTAAAAATGTCTCTTCCCTTTATTCCTACAGGCCGCCTTTATGTACTGGAAAGTGCTCTAAGGTTTCCCCAGAACCTTCTTTTCTCCAGGCAAAACAACCCCAACTTATTCAGCCTGTCTTCATAGGACAGGTGCTCCATCTCTCTAATAATTTTCATCTTCATGGCCCTCGTCTGAACAGGTCCATGTCTTTTCTGTATTGAGGGCCCCAGAGCTGGACATGGTATTCCAGGCAGGGAGAAAGAATCACAGAATCCCACGATGGGTGAGATTGGAAGGGATCATGGTGGATTACCTGGTCCAGCCTCCCTGCTCAAGCAGTGTCACCCAGAGCACATTGCACAGAATTGCATCCAGATGGTTCTTGAGTATCTCCAGTGAGGGAGACTCTCCAGTCTCTCTGGGTAGTCTCTCTCTTCTGGTGCACAGTTACCTGCACACCAAAGTTCTTCTTGATCAGGTGGAACTTCTTGTGCATCAGTTTATACCTGTTGCATCTTGTCCAGTTCCTTCTCACCACTGAGAAGAAGAGCCTGGTTCCACCCTTTTGACACCCTTCCTTCAGATATTTATAGACTTGATGAAGTCCCCTCTCAGTCGTCTCTTGTTGAATATGGACAGTCTTGGTTCCCTCAGCCTTTCCTCCTAAGAGAGATGCTCCCATCCCCTCATCATTTTTGTCACCCTCTGCTGGACCTTCTCCAGGAGCTCCATCTCTCTCTTGCACTGAGGAGCCCAGAACTGGGCACAGCACTCCAGATGTGACCTCAAAGGGCTGAGCCAAGGGGCTGGATCACCTCCCTCAGCTTGTTGGCTATGCTCTTCCTAATACTCCCCAGGACACCATTGGCCTTCTTGACCCCCAGGGCAAACTGCTGGCTCATGGACAGCTTTTTGTTCACCAGGGCTCTGAGGTCCTTCTTCTCAGAGCTGCTTCCCACCAGGTCAGTCCCCAGCCTGTACATGGGGTTGATCCCCTCTAGGTGCAGGACCCTCCACTTGCCTTTGTTGAATTTCAGGCAGTTCTCTGCCCATCTCTCCAACCTGTCAAGGTCCTTCTGAGGGGCAACAAAATACTCTGGTGGATCAGCCACTCCTCACAGCTTTATGTTGTCAAATCAATGCCCTTGACTTTCTGACCATTCTTCATTTGATGTAGCCTGGGATGCAGCTGAATTTTTGGGCTGTAAGAGTGCATTGCTGGGCCACATTCAGTTTTTTATCCACCAGTATACTTAAATCCTTCTCTCCAGTGGCATGCCACTGGGTATGAATAAATGAGCTGGAAACTGTGATGAAAGTATTTCAGACTCTGAGAGTAAATGATGTAGCACAACTTGGGGGCATTGCAATCACTCTTCTTTCCCTTCCACATGCAAACAGACAGCCTTTGGCTTCCAACCATACTTTCTGACCCACCCCAAAACTGTTCTTACGGCTTTACCAAACATCCAAGAGCATGGACAGTCAAGGGACAGTACTTTTTCCTATGCTTCTATTCTTTTTAGCTTGCTCATGCAAATGTGGTCATAGATGCTATTCCATGTCTACTTCCTGAGGATTTGATTTTGGAAAGAGCAAACATATCTTCCTGCAGAAAAACTGAGGAAAAAATAAATTAAATCCCTCTAGAAGAGACGTGTGGAAGGCCAGTGAAGGCACAAGACCTGATCTGAGCTTATCCACATGACTCAGGAAAAATAATAATGAAATTCTTTGGATTGATTTGACATTAAAGAAGTGTGAGATAGCCACAGACAGCACCTGGACAGGGATATAGAATTAGATTCCCAGCCCAAACAGCAGAAGGAAAAAAATAGCCTTCAGACTACCTACATATTCATCAATCTTTCAGACTTTAAGTCAACTTCTGTAAAATTTACTCCTTCAGCAATGTTTAATCATGGAGCAGTCTTATTCTTTTCAGACCATAAGGATATGCATTAAAGCTACATGATCGGGCTTTTAGCTACATTGTAATAATACATACATCAATTTTCAACATACCCATTATCACAGGTACGCAGCACTCAACCAATGGTGACATTTGCCTCCCACTGTTGTTGTCAATCAGTTATGACAAGTGTCCTTGCTTTACTCTTCAGTTTTATAGCATAGCAACTTTACTGAAAATTCCTGTTAATGGTGATAGGGAGGAATGCATCACCTGTATCTGATGGAAACTCTTATAGCAATGCTGCCCTGACGTTATCAAAACCTCTGTAATTTTTCAAAGCAGCAGCCTTTTTTACTTCTTAAACCAGAGCAGAATTGATTCAAGCGTAGACACTGCTGAAGTCCCAAATGTATGTAGAGATGTTAGCAGTGTAGATTTTCTTTAAAAAAATCCTACAGGAGCCCAAATAACCTGAATTGCTTTTAAGATTGGTTTATACAGTAGAGCTCATAAGGTATTCAGTGACAGATCAGATTTACCCTTACAATAGTTTGTATGGAAAACAGCACATCATTAATGATCATTAAGTGCAAAACTTCTGTTAATACAACATTATGACTGAAAGAGCATGGGTGGAAATATCACTTTTCATTTCTACATCATCTTTTCTTTCACTAACATTCACATCTGGGTTTCCTCCTCACTTGCAGCAGCATGTCTCTGGATTTGGCCCTCTGATGAGACTGTCCAAAATGGGTATACAATACTGATAGATATCCTTGTCACATTTTTTCCCAGGTAGTTGATTGCTGACTTCAGAATATTTGTCCATATGTAGAAACTGTTGTGGAAAACGAAGCTTGCCCAGATGACAAAGAGGGCAGATAAGAGTGGGGGATTTTGACAGAATATGAAAATCTTGCCTGCACTTGTTTATCTGGTGAAAGATATTTCTTGCATGGCAAAGAAAGTAGATCTGGATCAAGTAGCTGGCATAAATAAAATGATAGAATTAAAAGAAAAAGGAGAAAAGAGAAAGATGAAAAGAACAGAAATTAGAAAGGCTAAGAAATGGGTCTGGAATCATATTTTGTGTCCTCTTAAATTACTGTTATTATGAAATACTAACATTCAAATTCTTTTCTTCTCCGTTCCTCATTTAATACCTTTAAGATTCAAAGTTGAGAGCATAGTTACTTTCAATTCTGTGTACAGCCATAGATACTTTAGCCTAGTACCATTAAACAAGATGATCTTTCCTCTCTCTCTCACAACTATATGGATTAGTTAGTGCTTAAAGTTATAGGTGCAAGGAACCTGAGCAATGTGTTTAAAACAGACTCCTGTGCATCACTCTGAGGCTGGAGAACATATGCTGTGCAGCATTTTGCTTTTTTATTTTGAAGCAGAGGACATTCAGCACCTAAGGGAAGGAGATACTTTGAAAATACAGCAGTGTCACATATATTTCATATTCATCCACACCAATGCTGTTTTGAGTTCTTCATCACCTTAAGGATTCCCCTGTGTGAGTTTAGTAAGGTATAACTATACTTCTGATATTTATGTTTGCTTTGGTATT
This sequence comes from Urocynchramus pylzowi, assembly GCA_013397555.1. Taxonomy (NCBI): domain Eukaryota; kingdom Metazoa; phylum Chordata; class Aves; order Passeriformes; family Fringillidae; genus Urocynchramus; species Urocynchramus pylzowi. The sequence continues at coordinate 72,135 of VZRH01005249.1, forward strand.
TATTTTTTGTCCTTTCAAAAATAGTTTTTAAATAGAAGCTAACAGGGTGGTTTGCTTTTTGTGTCAATTATTATTGAAATGTAACTCTGCTGACATAGAAAGCTGCTCCAGTGGAGCCAGAGAACTGAAGGTGACCTGCTGGAAAAGCATTGATTCCTAGGCTTTAGAGAGGATCCAGGCTGGTGGTGCATGCATAACACCACACAAGTGTCTGCACAGAACTAATGCACCAGAGACAGGGAATTTCTAGCACAGAGTAGTTCTAAAGACATAATGAAATGTGGAGAAATGTAGAATGTAGCTGAGACAGAAAGAGACCTTCCCAGTGATGTACTACTAGCAATCAGAGACATGTTGAGAACTCTACAGAAGAAAAATACCTGCCACAGGTTCAGTTCATAACCAACAGCTTAGGCAGAAACATTGATGGGGTAGAAGAGAGTATTTGCCAAACAGTTGCAACCATCAGACTTGATCTTGAAGAAAGAATTGTTCAAAGAGTTTATCAGAATCTTCTGGTTTAGCCTGAACCTATATTCCTGGAGGTGGGGGAGAGTAGGGAGAAGAAGAAAGAAAAAATCTGTCTTGATTTTAGAATCTTGAGTCTTTGTCAACAATTGCTCAGTTGTCCCAAAGACTATTCATCATCACAACACGAAATCTGCACCCTGCTTATGTTCTGAGTTTGTTGAACTTCAGCTTCCAGCCTTTGGCTCTTGTTACTTCACCTTCTGCAAGGTTGCAAGTCTTCTTAAAGCTTCTTTTTTGAGAAATGAAATAGATTTTTTTCCTGTCATCTTTCACTCCACAGGACAATTTCCAATTATTTGATCATGCTGGCTGTCTTCTCTAACAACTACTGCTTCTGCCTTTGAACTCCAAGCCTTACAACCACCTGCAATGTGCTAGAAGCCATTTCCCCACTATAGTTCAAAACAGCAGTAACAAAGCCTCTCTGCTTCCACTTCACATCCCTCAGTTTACAGAGTCTTCAGTCTAAATCACCTCTGCTTCCTGTGTTGTTCTAAGATCTCAACCTGACTGCCAAGCAAATCTTTTCTAGAGTCCCTATTCCCAGAAGCAAAGCCTGTATTCACTCTTTGAAAGGTATTTAATTTAATGTTTTGTCTTAGCTGAACCAGTTCCACTTCTGCTGTGATTAGAGAGATCCTGTTACATTTTCCCATCATAGCTGGAGACATTTGTTCTACTTCAATAAGCAGCAATTCTCATGAGCCATGACGAATTAATTTTCTGGGCTCTCTAGGATTTTTTGGGGAAAAAAGAAGGCCATGGAGGCAGCCAGGCCTCCCACAAAAGTCAAGAGTGGAGCACTTTAATCACACAATGATTTCAACTTTTCAGGTATGTATGCTAAAGAGGAGCATACTTCTGAAAAGGTTAGGGAAAGTGACTGCAAATTTCTTATCTCCTTCCTCATCTCCCTCCTCCCCAATCACCCAGATTCTCTTTAAAGTCACCAGACTCAGAGCTCTGGTCTGTTCCACTAATGTTGAGACTGCTTAAACTGTATTCCACTGTCTATCAGTAGCAAAGGACTTCCAAACTTCATTAAAAGGAAAAAAAAAAAAAAAAAAAAGAACAGAAAGCTGATTACACTTTGAATATTAATTATTTCCTCTCCTATTCTGTATGTTTCTTTCAAAGAAATCTGTGAGTGTATGTGTGTGTGGTGTAATGATTGCTTATAAAATGCCATTATCTGGCAGATCAACCCCCTCTCTTGTACAGTCAACTGGTGTGTTAGCAGCAGCTGATGAGCAACAGGACCATAGGCCACAATCACTCCTTCAGCTCTCCAGGGGTTCTGTAAACCCCCTCTCTCTGGAAGCAGATTTTGGGCCTATTGTACTCCTTGACAGAGTATGGAAGACAGAACAAAATTTGAAAGGGTATATTTAAGTTGTGCAGAGAAACACTGACTGAAACATTTGAAGTGTGCTATTTTCACGTCCACCCAGGGTGTTTTTCTCCTGCTCCAGGAAGTCACATGTTCCTTACTGAAGCAAACACAGGGCTATATCTCAGTAAGAGAGGACCAAAATTGCATTAACAGCAGTTAACTACCTTGATTTATCTCATCTGTAGATTTCATCCATTATGACATGTCTGAGTATTTCCATTTCACTGAGAGTGGGTGTGTGGTTGCATTTGGGCATGTGGGCATCCATTAGGGTGTAGAGATGTGTACAGGTGTGCCTGTCCATATCAGCATCCCAAAAGTAAGTAGGGTAAAATATGTTGCAATCATAAGTGGATAACTGAACTAGCTAAGTAGATTTCCTTCAAGCTTATGTCCCCAAATTATATATGAGCAAAAACCACAAGTACTAAAACTGTCAGCACAAAGGTAATTTAGACAAGAAAAAGTCATAAGCTACTACAAATTGGATCATTGAAGGAGAGTAGCTCTTCTGTGAGAGAAGTTCAATTTCACCTGGTTTTGGCATTGAATTTTTCAGGGAGAAATTATCCTGAGAACTGACTTCAAATATTAAGAAAAGAAGAAGTGGACAAATGCTGATAATAATTGAAATGAGAAAGAACATAAATAATTTAGATTCTAATCATTTTAAATGTAGAATCTGTCAAGGAAACATCTGGGAAGAATGTTAACTAGAAGCCACATTTACAAGGATGGCCTTTAATCACAAATCACACTGAATAAATGAGTGTTATATTTAACTACATATTTGTAAATCCAGAGGCAATTTTGGTTCATGAATTGCACCCCGTGAATAAGATACCTTCATCTTTATTTTTTATTTTTGAAATACAGCAGAGCCATCACATGTGTCATGAGGTCTGGTGCTTTTTCTTAATGTACCAGCTTCTGAATACAATTTTTTTTAAAAAAACTGCACTGAATATGAATGCTATGTTTAATTATAATCCATTACTTGTAAGCAGTAACTGATGCTTCTCATAAAAAATTGCTATGAAGGGAAATTAATTTGTTTGATCATTTTCTGTTTCTCTTATTTATGTTTTGTCACTCCTACTATTGCAAAACACAGTTTTGTTATTTTTATTTTGACAATGAATGTGTGTTAATAATCCATTATAATAATGCAGAAGACAAGATGGGAAATATTTTGTTGTTTTAGAATTGATTTTAAATAGTGAAATAGCCTAGTGTGTTTAACTGCAGTGCTGGGACACTGTAAAATTGGGGCTAAAGCCATATATAATATGGCTCTAGCCATATAAAATAACATGTGTATACTTCTTTGATCCAAGGTTTATAGAAATCTGTGCAAACTTTTACACTGACTTCCACTGAATTTTGATTCATGGTTACATTGCTAGTAAAGGTCTGACCTCAGATCTTTCAGAACTCATGGGGAATGTGATTTATAGAACACATAAAGAGCAGCCACAATTTAGGGCTTCCTGCCCTGTCATCTGACCTTCCACAGCTAATGATGGAAAAAGACAGAGCAAAGCAGAGCTCTAAGCAGTGAGCCCTGGCCACAGAGTTCTTTGTGATCTCTGTTTGCATGGCTTCCTCTCCATGTGTGAGTCTTATTTATTCACATACAGTAAAACAGCTTTCTTAAAACATGTCCCCTAGAATACCAAAAAGAAAACCCCTTTGCATCAGGTTCCAGACATCCTCTCAACATAATCATCTCCATGATCTACCCACACCTCCAAAATAAATGTTAGTTATAAATAACATTATTCAACTGCACATCACTGATCTTTATCAGCAAAGACCATAATTTACAGCCAAGTCTCTTTTGTGTTTATTGGGCTGGTACATGACCTATCACTCAGTCCTGGAGCTTCTATTGTTCCCCTTGTCTTTCCATTTTCCCATTGCCTTTCCACTTTAAACTTTTAATTACAGAACAGTCCAGGCATGGTGACAAACAGAATGAAATCTGGGGATACTGGAGCAGGCAGAGTGGATAGGAACTGTTAGACACCACTCTTGGAGTTTGGCTGTTATCAGTGGCTGTATCAGTGAGGTTTTATGAATATCAAGCCAGAGAAAGCATCAAAAAATACCATACAGGAAAGCTAGTTGAGGTTTTGTGCACTTGAGTTAAGCAGAAATGAAATATCTGAGCCCACGGGGGCACTAATGATTAGAAGAGCTAGGAAGACACAGTATGAAAATTCAAATGCCAAGTACATATTTGCCATAATAAATAAACATTCTGATTTCCCAATGGTTTGGAAAGATGCCTTTTGCAGGTCATTTACCTTTATATTAACATTCTTCAGATTTGCTATAGTCATTGTTTGTTTTAAGATTTCCCTGAATGTTTTTAGGCATGTTGATATCTCAGTTTAAAATGTTACTCAGTACCTAATGCCAAGCAGAATATAGTATTTCTTACATAAACCACATTGAAAATAGCTTTTTTTAAAGCATTGGAGTTAATAGGTTCTTCTGATTAATATTAAATTACAAGAACAATTAATGAGGGCTTCTCTACAAAGCAAAACCATGGAATGCCAAATTCACAGCATCTGCCAAAGGCTCCCTTGAATTATACTGGCCTTTCAACTTTCTGTGCCTTTTCTGTTCCCAGTTTCAGACTAGACTCCTTAGCATGTGCTTCTTCATAAATCCCTTTTGAGAGTAGTCCCACAAAATAAAGCTGGAAAATCACCCAAAGGAGTCATGTTTTCTAGGGAAAAATATCTGGTATCTTGGCTTTCCTTCTTCCTGTTTCATCCTGCCAAGGACACCTAAAAAGGTCGAAAGGACACAGTGAGCATTTCTGCAAGGTCCATGAGTACCCCTTTCTGTGACTAGTTTCTGTCTTGTACTCAGGCAATTGAGAGAACAGATACCTGCTTATTTCCTCCTTTTTTTTTTTTTTTTTTCTTTTGGTATATCTGTCTGACCACAGCTCTGTATGTTCTGTAATTTTCCAAAATCAAGGAAAGAGCAGGTTTCATGAAGCAGCTACCTCATGAGGTCTAGAGACAAATTTGTGTTCCAGAGCAGTAAGAAGAGAACATTATGTTTCAGGGATAATGACAAAAATTTCTCTGTTTCTTCTGTTGAGGGTGGCAAGACAAATGTAAAGTTGAAATAAAACTGGAACTACCACGTCCCAGTTGAAATGCATTCATTTATGCCATTTTATTTCTGCTTTATCTGTTCAACCAGTGAATTATGTGGGGGAGAATTGTCTTCTCAAAAGTTGACATGGGCCAGAAGGCTCCCTTCTGTCTGCATGGCATGTTGCTTTCACACCCATGGTGTCTACCTTTAACTGCTCTTTGCAGCTGGCCTGGTGTATGAGGGAAATTAAAATGGAGAAACCACAGCTTCAGAAGTTTTTTACACCAAATCCAACCTGGAATGGCTTCCTTGACATCGTTGGAAGACTGTTTTTCAACCAGTAGAGACCAGAGTTTCCCTTGATGCCTCATAGTATGTGCTTATCAATGTATAAATGCACTAGAAATACTTCTCTGTGTCTCATGTATGCCTGTATGGGAGGAAGATTAGGGGAGGAATGAATGAGGCTGTATTTGCAAACATCTGTGTAAAACACAATAGCTTTTTTTTGTAGCCTTGATTTTACTATTTTACGTTCTATATTCATATTTCTATATTTTATTATTTTACTTTCTATAAGGCAGTGCTCTGTACTTGTGGTAGAAAAGATCTCATGCTTTAGAAGGCAAATAGCACTGTTTAGGCTTATTTGTTAAAATTAGTCAATTCCTGTCTGAGACAAGCCCTTTTTCCTGTGCTTGAACTTGTTAGCATTTAGCAGGGAAGGGAAAAATGTCAGCTAGACACTAATAGCCTTCATTAGCAATTAATTATAAGTAATAGTTATGAATCTAAATCAGCATCAGAAACTAATGAATTCAGCCGTGTCACAAATGAAAATTATAATGAATATGGTCTGTATATAGCTAAACAATGCAAAGTAGCTACAACTTATCAAGCAAAAGAATGGATACAGTGAAATGGTGGATCTGACTCTGCTCCCACTGAAGTTAATAAAGAGGCTCCTAATTCCCTTCTGGAAGATGACATGTGGCAGTGTCTTTTGTCACTGAAGATAGAGACATTTTTTTTATGGCTTTGAGGCAATTTTTGTGGCAGATGAAAGACAAAGAGAGGGGTATTTATTGAGGGAATGATGCCAAAGTGCTGAGGTTAGACTATCAGAAATGTCTAAGAGGTTTAGATGCTGGACTCTAGATACTTCACTTTTGATACCATTAAAGGAGCATTACACAGAAAAAGAGTGAAGCATCCACCTAATCAATAAGCTGTCAATGCTTAGGGTACCAGTTAAGGGATACCTGTAAAAGAATAATGCCCACTAGCTGGGAAAACAAGCACTAGTTTTTTACATGGGTCTTTCTATAGCTGTATTAATTTCAATTTATTGTTTCCAACTGAAAAATTTTTAAAGAGATAGTATAATAATAGCACAGTCAGTTACTGATGTTTTGGTACTGTGGCACATCTCAGTATATAGAACCAGAAAGAACAAATTTTCTCCTTCTAACATTGTAGCAATTAGCAAATTAGGTATCATCTTATTCCTGAAGGGATTTTGAGGGAAGAGATGTGGCCTAGGAATTAACATTCTCTTTCTACTTCCAAGGGAGTGAAAATGTCTTTTCTTTCATGTTTCTTTCATTTGCCATTTTATGCTGTGCATGTGCAGTTTGCAGGCATGCAAAGCCTAGTGGCAAATCCCAGTTGTGGCTTAGCATCATGTCCTGGTCTGTTGTTGTGAAGATACCATATGAGAGATCAGGCCTTCTAGGGAACAAATGTACAGCTATCCCCAGTGCTGCCTAACTGCTATGTTTTCACAGGATCAATCTTAGAGACTGTCTCAAAGTTTTATCATGGAGCTGGGAGATAACACAATGGGAGAAGTGACATTTGGTGGCATTTTTAAAGTGGGACTATTCATCTGCCCTCCTCTCATCTAATTGCAAAAGTGCTACCAGAACTCTGCTGTACCTTGCCCCAGGACCAGCAGGAGCAAACCAGAATAAGTCAGCTTACATTCACTGATCAATAGTGCTTTGCAGTGGCCCCAGAATAGAGCCTAAAGAGCCCATGTTTTTAGCTGAAAACACACAAGAAGCACAGCACTAACTACAGCTTGAAGTAGAGGCAGGAATGGCAGGTGCTGAGGCAGTTTGAGACTTATTCAATCCTTTTGCTCTGAGATAAATAACTTTTTTTTTTTGGACATAATCACTTTTGACTGACATTACATTTTCAATTCTATTTGAACTTCAGAACCACTCACTCTGAGTTGGTGGAATTCTTGTCAGGTTCAGCTTCATTCCTGCTTTTCCTTTTCTGTGGCGGGAACCCCAGCCTTGGAAGTTTTGTCTTCTGCAGAGGCAAAAGGGGTCTTCCAGGCATGCAGACTTCAGGCTAACTCCTTTCCCAGTTCTGCTCCTGTATTCTTGGGGTGCTCCCCTTAGTCTTGATTTTCATGGGAAATAAAATGACCCTGAGATATCCCTATACCAAGGTCAGTCAAAGATTAAGGGAAACCAAAAGAAAAGAATGTGGATTTGGTTTTAAGTAAAAACCCACTGCTGCAAAGGGGCTATATGTGGAATGGTGGAAGCTTTGCAGACAAACTCAGAAAGTTTTTACTTCTGATAAGAATTACATGAAAGAAAACATGGCAGTGATAAAGCACCCTTTGCTTTAACTGTACAAATACTATATACTTGGACTATGAATAGTGTGAAACTCCTCAGTCCCTTGTAACACAGAAATGCATAAACTCACAAAGTTTCAGTTTGGCCCACCTCCAGAAGTGGCTGATCTCCTGTTATGCACCATGATTGAGCACCTCTTGACTTGTCCAGTCAACCTCTCCACCAGTTTCCCTTTCTTTCCTGTCATCCTTGTATAAAGGAAAAAGCTGCTCTTGAATATCATTGCAGTGTTACTACAGGATCTTGAGCTTCTACAGAGCAAGTCTCTGACTCTTTGTCCTATCCTCCACAACTCTGACAGTTAATACTTCCCAGAAGGTTTTCTGCCCTCTTGTTCTCACTCCTCCTGGTTTTTAGGAGACCTGATCCACATTGGCCTATCAAAAAAAAAAAAAAAA
>VZRH01005249.1:84972-130310 GCA_013397555.1 Urocynchramus pylzowi
ATGACTTTTTTTTTTTTTTTTTTTTTTTTTTTTTTTTTTTTTTGTAAAAACACTGTTACATTGGCATTAAGGCAGTTGTTTGCCAGTTTCTTTTCCTTTTTTGATTTTTTGACATGGAAATATTTCCTCTGGTGTAAGGCAACTTCTGCATCATTGTACCTATGCCTATTCTAGAAAAAAACCTGTTTCTGTTAATGCTGGTGCACACACGCTGTCTGTTACCAACCAAGTCCCTGATCACCACTGCAGATATTCATATTCTTTTTAATTCATTTTGAGGACTTGAAATCCTATTTTTATCCTCCTTTTTAGCTATATTAGGCATTTTAGGTTGGGAAAACTCAAAGAGAATCCCTAATCACCTCCTGAGTGAGGCACCACAGCATTTGTGAATTCTGTTTTGCAGCAAGAGTGGAAGTACAGGAATCCCTAATCACGTTAATAAGGTGCTAGAGACAGAGAAAATATTTCTAAAAACAATGACAAAATCCCTCCCCCAAAAATACTCATGTAAATGTCAGAAGTTTCAAGCAAGCAGTCACAATGATGGATAACACTGCTCAAGTAACTGAAAGTGCTTTCAGCACTACCTAAATAACCATTTTCCAGCACTGATATGTACTGGATTGGCAAAAGTCAAGCAGCTGTGTAAGACAGATCTGACAAGGATCTAGAGTGCAGAGCAGCCTGAATATGCAATCCTCATTATATTTGATTCTAAGATTTTGGTATGTGATATATTTTGCCTACTGTTTCAATACTGTAGCTCAAAATGTCTCCTCTGCTTCTCTCCAGTCCTAGAAAAGGGAACATACAAAAAATAAAATTTCAAATAAATAAATAAATAAATAGCAGTTCTGTTGTCATTACCACAAATATGAGTGTTTATTAGGAAATTACCGGAGATCTTTGAAAATAACTTTTGGCATATCACTGCAGCTGCTCTTGTGGGGCAAAGTACACTCCAAGTGCAAATCAGATTTGGAGAAAGCTGCCAAGGAGTAGAGAACAAGTCAGGTCATTCAGTGTCACTTTATATATTTATTTTCTAGTAACATTTGACAGTATTCAGACCATTACATTATTTTGACAGGTGCATTGAAAAAATCCCACTTAATTTAAAATTAATTTCATTAATCACGTTTTTTCTTTTAGTTTTGAAAATATATGGTATCTGAACTATTTTAAAGTGCTATAGAACTTCATTACATTTTTTCTGATTACTATCATCTCCTTCACTATTGGGCTGCCAGGATCCTATTGAGCACATTGGCACCACTGTCACTTTAGTGGATTTCATTACAGAATAAGTTCCAAGTTTGTGTTACTGCTATGAAAAATACTTGAAACAAACAAAGAAATATGAGGAATGGATAGATTTAGAAATCTCAATAAGCTTGCAAGTCAGATAATTTTATTAATTCTTATTCACTAGATCTGATTAATATTATTCACTTAAATGAAACAAACTTTCCCACATTCTTGACTTCGTTATCCCATTTACTCACATCCTGCCATTTGGCATTCCTTTTTGATAGGATAAACCTTCTGAGATTTACTAGATTTTCCATATTGATGTCCATGTCTCTTACTCATGTAATTATACCAAGTGTATAACCCAGCAGCCAGCCCCAGTGGCTCAGGTGTCAAGTGGTCACCTTCAGTGCCCCTTACCTGACATTTGAGAACAGCAGCATGTCATTTGTCATTCCCCATCTCTCCCTTTCCCAAGGCCCTTCTAAAATTCTTCAAATCTCTTTCTTGTCTTGACTAATTAAAAATACTTTGTGTTCTCTGCAAATGTCATCACTTCAGAGTCCTGGTGCTTGGAGAAGAATCAGCTTATGATTCTATGTTCTTTCTAAGCATCCACTCCTGGCCAGGCTAAAAATACTTCTGTCCAACAAGTGCAGTTATTCTTACAGTCACCCATTGCCACCACAATCCTCGGTCATCAGTTGTTTCACCACACGAAGTAGGTGAGACCCTGAGAGTGTGTGTATGCAAAAGGCTGCTTGGTAATGTAAATGGGGAAGCTGTGATTCAGCAGAAGCTGCTTGTGTGAGTAAATGCATAGAAAACACAGGACCATCTCACCAAAACTCATAGTGAGCTTAGGCCATGCTCAGGAAAAAATATTTACTGAATCCAAACTCCAAAGCAAAACTGAGACTATGCAAAGGAGTATTTGAAAATAGGCAGAATACACCCACCATGAAAAAAATGTCAGTCTCAGACAGTTCCAGTTTAAGCAATATTTTGGTTACAGTATTGCCAAGCAGACTGACTGTAGGAGAAATATATTCTTTGCAGAGTTGCTCAGCTTGTATCTGGAAACAAATTAAGGGGCAAGAAATACTTTGATAATTTGATTTTGAGTGAAGAAACTACATCTGAACTACATGCTGTCCATGCAGTCTTGTCTCTGCATTTCTGTCTGTGCTATCTGCAGATGATCTTCAGAAAATCAAGGAGATTGCTATTATAATCTATTAGTTAAGAAGAAGTATTCTGAGATTTTTAAATTAAACTGTTCCTCACTTATAAGTAACTAATGTAAGTTATGTATGAAACCTTTACCCTTCATTGATCTATCATATTAATGACTATGAAAATTATTAACATTCCACAAAGAGCTCTCATCCAGTTGTTACTCGATTTATTTGTAAAACCTTATGCAATTATTTGCTTACAAGTGTAATTGTTCTGTTGAGGTTCTGGACCTGAATTATCCACAGTTTTTACAATAAGCTGATGGAAATACAATATTCCACACACTTGCCTTCCAGGAAGAGCTGAAAACACTTCATGCTAACAATAATCTTGGCTCACATTAATCATGATAGAAATCAGAAAGAGCACTGTGGTAATGGAAAATGGAGAAACACACTGGATAATTCCCTGCTTAGAGGGTTATTTCTTTAAACTAAGAGTGAGCTTTTAGATGATTTATTAAAAATGTGTCTTTGAGTCTTGAAAAATGGATAATCAGATTGTTCTGGTGCTAGGCATAAAATAGTAATTAATAATTTTGCTAAAGCTGATGTGTTTATTTTTTAAAACACTATTTGTGTTATACATTGTTTTATTGCAGTTGTGATAAATGACATAAAGTTATATGAATAGCAGCCTTACCTTGCAAACCAAATCTATTATCTGCAAATCACATTTTAATAAATCACGCCCTTTATTCTTTTTAAAGCTGTGCTACATATTTATAACTGTCATTATTCACCTAAATTATCAATTCTTTCTGACCTCCTGTGAAATGTATGTGTTTTCCTAGATTTTTTTGTCTGATAGGTGCTTACTTCTATGTACAATGTCATATTTGTGTAGAAGCTCTCCATAGCAACAAATGAGCTCTTAAGGGTAAGAAAGCAGTGAAGTTCAACTTTGATTTACAAAAAAGAATCAGTCATTTCCACTTTTTTGATAGTAGCTTTGATAAAATTTATAGTTCAGCTGTGTTGCCATTTGCTTCTCTTACAATGGTCATAGAAAATTTAACCTTATCCTTCAGAGAAGTACTGCTGTCTGGAACTCCTACGTGTAGCCCAGGTAGACCAGCCTCTTTGATGGATTTCTTCTTCTTACCCTCTGCCTGGGACAAATTTTGAAAGTTCATTGATCTGCCACTGAGGAGTGGCACCTATCAACTGAGCTGCAGTTGGGAGGTCTTTTTGTGGCAGCACTAGGGCTATCTCTCCTCTTCTAATGGACACCACTTAATTTTCCTTCCATGCTGCTCCATTTGGATGGTGGAAGTTGTCTGGTCAGGTACTCCTAACCTTGTTCCTCTGAATTCAGAACCTGTCAGAACATAATTCCCATCAGTGTGGAGGAGGAAAAACACAGGAACTTTGGTCAGGAAGGTCCCTTTCTGATAGCTACTAGAACAACTCCAAATGATGTGCTATTTCTCACTTAAAACTTGTCATTTTTAAAGATTTTTGCTGCTGCATTTCAGGATCAATTTTAGTACTTTCTTCATAAGGAAACATAGAGTAGGCATAAAAACTTTTTAATATAGTGTGGCAGAGTAACTGAAGTTCCTAAATTTCACTGCTTTCCATCTTATTCTGCTGACTGGTGCTCCTTTAGCTATAATCATCTTTGTTTTAATCCCTTCAGGTGTGTCTCTGTGAAACAGCCATATGCCACACTTTCATGCTATTTCCACTATTTCCATGATTCTGTTTTTCACCTTCCTCTTTCAGCCTGAATATAGACCTATTCACTTTCTCTATTTCTTCATCATCATCCCAAGAATTTCCTGGAAGCAAAACTGATTGTCCTAAAACACCAACCCAACTAGTGCAAGTGGAAATTATCCTCCAACCTTCTTCTCTGTGGTTTGCTCACTAACCAGGGAGCTTGTATCCATTTTGGATCCCATTTTGAGACAGAGCCATCTTTTTGCTTCAATTTAAGAAAAGAATTGTCACACTCCAGAAACACTGTGAGCAAAAAAACTTGCTTGCACTGAGTGGTTGCCTCTAACTTTCATCCATACTCTCCCTGATGGGTGTGCATTCCTGGTGTCTATTAGTGATGGGATAACTCACTGGGGGTTCAAATGCTCTATCTCTGGCAATAGTAAGAACTCAGTATGTTTGGTAATTCTACCTTTCTGCCCATTAAGTTGAAATTAATCAACACATTCTAAAGTTATATGCTCAGCTCACAGACACAAAAGATCACAGGCAGCATAGCAGGATATGTCCAGTTTCCTTAGAAAAACAGGGTATAGTTATCCATTTTTCTTTCTCTTGTACAAGTTCAATTTCTTTCTCTTACTCCCCCTTGCTATAATATAGAGCAGATAACTTCTTGCTACAGGTCTTTGAACATTAAGTTGTACATGCACCAGAAAACCACAATGAAATGCTCACTACTTTTAGTGACAGACTTATTCAGATGTTATAGAAAAAAAAAAAAAAAAGTCTAGATTAAGCTAGACAGGCTGTTATTTTGGTGTTTTTTTGAGATGCTTACAGGATAAACAGTGTTTTCAAATTATTATCCATACCCTTTCTCTCTAAATCCTAAACTCTCTCAGCTGTTTATAGCTATGACCCTTCATGTGACCTCTCAGAGTTTAAAAACTATTGGTTTTTTATGCAATTTTTTATCCTAGCACATTATTGTTTACAAACATCATTCATCATACATCTGTGTTCAAGCATATCACTCAGTCAAATTCCCCCAGAATATTTTTTTCTATATTACAATTAATGAATAACAGTATTTTCCCATTTTAAAACACCAACACCTGAAAACAGTGAAAATCATTTTCCAGTGTGTGAAAATAGCTGTATAAACCCACTATTTTGTATTTCATTAAAATTATAGGCAGACAAGTAGTATTTTTTAAAATTTTTTTCCTGATTTTACATAGTGGTTAAACCAATTTTTTTTTATCCTTTTACCTCAGGCCAGGTTCCAGTTACCTTTCAAATGGTACAGGGCATCTTGACTTCCCAGGACGCAGAGGAGCAGGGTGAGTGGGTGGCTCTGTAACCCTGCTGTTCGCTTACTAAGACCTCAGTGTAGGGAATGGGAAACAGTGGGATTTTTTCAGTGTCAAAGACCTGCTGGTGAAAGTGTTCTGCCAGACTACAGCAGCAGCACACACAGGTCTGAGTCTGTTAGAGGGTGAACTTGGCTTAGCTGTCTCCTCCAGACTTGAAAAATATCCCTGGAATGAATGGAGTCTCCCAGGATCCTGACAGCAAAACCAAGGAGTGGGTGCAAGCCTCTGGGTCAGTTTTATCAGCATTTTCCAACCTTCCTGTATTTTTCACAAAGTCCCCTAAATATGGACATTGTTCTTGCCAGTCTTGTTGGCTTTGGCAATGTTTGGATGTTATGCCTGTCGAAGCATTCCAGAGAGGAACACTAAAACAAGCAAAATGTATGTCATTTCCTGGTATTAAACCAGAGCTTTTTTGTGTCTCTTTAGCTTTAACACTGTGATAATCTTTGATCAATTATCTTCCTTTTTTTTTTTCTTTTGCAAGAGTAACATTCAGCTATTTCATTGTCAGAAAGCTTATGATAAGACAGAAAAAGGCAGTGCTAATGAATTGCTTAAAACAAATATAATACTACTGAAACCATCAGCAACAAAAATACTTTGTGATTTGAGGCACTTCTGCAAAATTACCATTAGATTCTCTTTACTGCAGGCCAAGTAAGAAAATGTCAGACTTCTCGTTTCAAATATCTGATGCAGTTACGTGCATTTTCTTCCTCCTGAAGGTTCATCCTTGTGTGAATATTTGTACTTACTGTCCTTCAGTGTGTCTAACACAGAGTTTCTAGTTTTGCAGCTTTACTTAAAAGTACAGTTAGGATCTAAGATATGCCATATTTGCCAAAATCTAATAGTATTTTCCCATAAATACATGAAATCAAACACTTCCTGAGCTGGATGTCTGGTATGTGTGTGCCATCATGCTATTTATATTACTGTGCTCCTGATAACGAATACATAAGCATATGTTTTGTTTCAGATAAGAATCAAGTTGATAAATATTTATCTGACTTTCCTTCATGCTTAGGCTGAAAATCACTCCAGTAAAGAAAAGCAAAGCAAAATTAAATTTTGTGCATATGGTGCCACCCTTTGCCTTTTCAGCCCCTTCCCTGCTCAGGGCAAGGACTGGAGATGAAGTTATTCCAAAGACAATGCTTTGGAGCTCTGGTCTCTGACTGATGTTACTATAGCAAAAATAGAGACATAGATAACAATTCTGCCAAATATAGACATGTAGCTGGTGACCTCATCTGCTGGACACAACAGCAGCAATGTCTGGCCATAGACTACAAAGGTGGTAAGAATAAAATGAAGAAAGCACACAAGAAATCAAGTGGAAAATCCTAGAGATCACAGAGTGGGGGAACGGTGAGAAAACCAATAAATGTTTCAAGCACACCAGGAGCAAGAGGTCAGTAAGAGATATAGAAATGTTCTTTGAGAAGGAACAAGTAATTTATTGACACAAAAAATATTTTCTAGGCAGCACACTATCTCCAAAAATTGTCCCTTTTATCTGTGAAGTAGGATGGGGAGAAGTCAAAAACAGTCAACTATATTCTTGCAAGGATGAAAAGGGACAAAAGTAAAAATTCAAGCTCTGCAAAAGAAGGGATCAAATATACATCTATTCCAAGAAAATCTAGTGTACAATAAAATATTAAGCATGATAGGAAATTAGTCACATCAGTTGGATGCGAAAGGATTTTTTTAGTACGTAAACCATGCATTTGGAGTCTGAAGACCAAGAGCATGAAAAGAAGTACCACCTTTTAGTTTCATCATCCAGTGTATTCAGTGTTCTGTGACTGTGAGCACACCCTTCCTTGCTGGCATGCTATGATTTAGGCCAAGGAAGATCCTATAGCCTCCACTCTACATAGTCAACAGCCTGCTTTTTATGAAATCTGATGTTACTGTTCAAATGAAGGATGCTGAGTGATTGACAGATGCTGAATGCTTTTCTTCCACATTTTATGTCATCTTTAATGCCATCAGAGCTGTGTGTGCGTGCATGTTGCATTCTTATGTGGGTGCGCCTGTCTTGGCATTACCATAAGGAACTGGAAAATTTCTGTTTGGAAGCAGGAGATGCTCAGCAGTAACCTGATAGTCTAAACCATCAGTAAACATGCAGGATCCCTATTGTGCCTGACCACAGATTTGGATATAGGCTTCCTATCTCCCACAGGAGTGTCCTGGGCTATTTGTTCTGCTGTTGTAGACCTTCTTCATTCTCTGCTGATGGAGATTGTATTCAACATTTATTATATCAGAATAAAAGAGAAAAAGGTCTCCAAACTTCCCACTGTCAGCATGCACCAATAATGTGCCAAAGGGTCCAGGTTCATTCCAGTATGTTTTAGTATGTGGTGCACAGTGGCTTGTCTTCAATATGCTCAGAGCCATAAACAAACATACAATGGATCACTGTTTCTAGCAGAGATGTGAAAGGCTGGAGCATCCCAGGAAAGCAGTTCATACCTGCATCTCTCAGCTCCCACAGCCATGTTGTCACACAAGATCAAGCTGAAATACCTCTTCCATTGCATGGAACCCCTGTCAGAGACCTGAAAGATTTTCTGTAGCAGCAATTTAATGAAGAAGCTGCACTTTCCAGCCTCTGAACTCAACAGGAACCATAGTCCCAAGCAGTTTGTTATTCATAGTCATATGTAACCAAGGGTTTCTTTGCAATGTGTGCCTACACCCTACAGTTTTTTGGCATTTCTGGGACATTTTTGCAGAAAGGTAGGGATCTGATGCTACATCTGCTTCCTCTGTACCTGTCTGTGCATCCTTTGATATCTATAATTATCTGATAACGTCTGAAAATGAAGATTTTCTCTCCTCTCTTGGCACTGCAACAAATCCTGGTGCAGCAATTACTCCTCTGTGTGTCACGAGAGGTGCTCACTCATGCTCAGTGATAAGTTACCCTTGGTACTCAGTGGAAAGTTACTGGTGGTACTCAGTGCAAGGAACCTGGCAGACAAAGAAGAAAGAGGGTACTGAAAGCACTCTCAGGGAAAGGCAGCTTTGTCAGATCAGGGCAAGGTGGGTGCTAAAAATATTGGAATGGGCAGGACACACACACACAGATGGGAAAATGCAGGTACCTCTAGACCAAAGAAAGGTATATGTTATAAATTTGACACGTCAAATCCTCACCTAGCATGGTGTGCTTGATAATGGAAGGAAATATACAGTTAACTGTGAATCACAGCAGCCATGTCCCACTTTTGCTTCAACTATTAAAGGTGAACGAGTTAATTACCACCTAGTTATCCAGCAGAAAGATTCACAATATAAAATATTCTTGTGGAAAACAAAGTCAGCATGGTTTCACCTCCTGTTCTTAATGCAAGAGAATCAGAGAATTGTAAGCTAGATCATGTGATCAATAATTGCCAAAGTGGAATAAAAATACATCCAGAAAACATGACTATCTGCTTTGAAAGTTTCCATGAAAACATCTCACACAGAACTGCAAAGAAAAAAATTTTCAGAGGTTTTTTGCGTGGGAGACAATTTTCCTAAAATACTACAATTTTACAGTAATTTTGCTCATGGAATAACTGAAATTCGGCAAAAAATATTTTCCACAAATTTCACTCCTTACCTCATCTCCACTGATTGCATAAATATGGTCTTTCAAGTATAATATAGGCATGCAGCACCATTACCTGGTGGCCAAATGCTCTCACAGGGGCCACCACAACCTGGAGTCACCAAGCAGTTGAAGGCAGGCACAGACTCAGCATCCCTGAGCCAGCTTTGAGTTCAGGCCTGACGTTGGTACCTATATTACACTGCCACTCTTGCTGTTTCCCAGCCCTCTGACACTATGTACCAAATAGCTGGGTAATATATTAATATTTTCACTCTATGATTGCTCTGATGAGGGAGCTTAAGGCTGGTGCAGATTTGATTGGACCAGACACCCTAGACCCACCTTGGAGAGGAATGAATTAGTTAGCTCAACTCCTGTGCTGGGATAAATGGTTGAATCTCCAGTGCTGCCAGGGACATTCAGCCACTCTCACCAGCTAGAGAGCCAACCTGCTGAGAGCACACCAGTGTGCTCTAACAAGCAGCTTTGTAACAGCAGCTGCACAGAGATCCAAAAAAGAGCCTTCCATGGCCTGGGCAGAGGACTCTGAGCTGAGCTCATCTCAGTGGGAAGTTTTCCTTTGCATATCTTCTGGTACACATGAAAGAGCATAGCTACCTGTTGTTTTGTAGACTGAGCATGAAGAGAACTTTGTATTGCAAACAGAAGGTGTGAACATCATTCCCTTTGAAGTTGAAGGCAGAACTCTAGACTGCAGGAGCAGAAGTATCAGGAGCATCATTAGTAACTTTCCTGTTTCTCCAACACACAGTTGAAAGGCTGCTGTCATGGCAATTTTAAAACATCTCCTTTGAAATTATTTTAGATACCTTTTTTGCACTTAACCTTACAGTTTTTCATCTGCTTTTTTTTTTCTTTTTNCTCAGTTTTTTTGTTGTTTTTTTTTTTCTTTTTTTTTTTTTTTTTTTTTTGTCAGCTCAAACTGTGTAGCATTCCCTTCATTTAAGTTCCTTATATTTATTTCCTAATATTTAATTTTGTAACACTGATCTGGGTTTGGTTTTACAAAGTAAAATCCAAATGTGTGAGAGCTATGAGAGTGAGATGACTGGATAGATAGGCAGAAAGAGAGGCACTGAGATTTTCTATCTTTATAACTCAGCAAATCAAAACCTGATTAACTTGTCTTATTTACTGCTCATACCTCCTGGTCAAAGGAGTAGACTTTTTTTTCCTATTTGCTTTGAAGGTGATATCAGAGAGCAGTGTGAGCATCAGAAATAGAACTGTACCCTAGCAGGTGCCAGCTGAGTAAAATCTTAGGCCATTTCCCACACAACAAAGTAAAAATGTTGACAGTTTTAAAACACAGTGGAACTGATCAAAATGTAGGATTCTGAGTGCAGATAAACTTTCTGGACTTGGGCCTATTTATGTATTAGTAAGAAATGAAGGCAGCCAAGAAGCAATCTGACTCTGTTCATTACAAGGGAAAACTTCTGTTTTCAGGTATTCTCATGATAGGAAAAGACAGAGACATGCTTTTGAAACCACCACGTTGTCATCTCAAGTATGGGGGAGGGTGTGTGGGGAGCAGGAGATATTTCTTGTAACCAGTGGTGCTTTTATTAAATACATGTTGTACATTCCAAATGGCTTCAATTACCTGTATGTCAGCAGTAATAAAGTATTTCTTTAGCACTTAATACAAGAAGTTCTTTGTATTTTTTAATCAGAACTGATGTCTGGAAAATACTTCATGGATAGGTAAATGTACAAAATCATGCATCTCCCTGTGAATTATTATAGTCCAAGGGTGGGTAGGAACAGAAATTTGCAGGAAAGCTCTGCTATTCCATCCCCACCTCTCAATGGCTCTGGCTTTTCTCCTGGCTTCTCTGCAGTCTGTGAGCAGTGGGTGGTCCTGAAGGAGACAGGAGAGAGGTCAAAACTTGTTCCACCTTGCTAATGCTGTGGCAGAGCCCATTTCAGCCAAGGAAAAATCTGGGCTGACCTGCTGCTGCTCTCAGTTGCACCTGACAGGGGAGGGAGCTGGTCTCAGTCTCTCTCATACACACACATAAAACTTCATGGCATGGAGATGGGGAGCTCCTTGTTCTCCTTACAAATCCCCCTCCCAACCTATTTTTCAATGACCAGCAAAACCCTCCTTCTTCTTCTTCTAAGAAAGAAGTTCGCCTTCTTGAGGGAACAGCTTCCATCACAAGAGAATATTTGATTACACCTCCACCCTGGGCCTAACAAGGAAATAAAGAAGTAATGACAGAAAGACTAAAAAGTACTAGGTCATGCAGCAAGGGCATCTATTGACTACAGAAATTAGGACTGAATGGCAGACATTTGCCACTTCAGCAGAGCTCTGTCAGAAAAATAAACCAAATAACCTGTATTTCATAACAACAACAGTAATAAAAGTCATGGCAGGGAATTCTACTTCCAGCTGTGCAGAGGCAGACTTAAGCTCCCCAAAGCCATGGCAATGCCTCCACAGCTGGCTTTGAGGCTGCTCTGGAAGAAGCAGGAGAGAAAAAAGAGCAGAGATTGCCTCTGATGATCAGGAAAGGCCACGTGGGGCAAGGGATGGATTGCAGTACTTCTGCCTAGAGGGACCTCTCCCATGTGTACCAGGACAGGAAAACCAGCATGGAAAAATTAGGCACAGTGACATTAGGGGTCCATCACAGACTGACTCCTCCATCCCAGCTTCAGCCTAAGAAGCTGCTTCCCCATGGCTGTGTGGCCCCATGCAGGAGTCCCCCTCTTCCTGGGCTCAGAATGGACTGTGAGTGCAGGGGTCCAATGTGGCTTTTAATGCAAAGTATAAAAAGGGTGGTTTTTTAAAATTTACTATAGCATTTTGTTTTTCTAAATTCATAGTCCTGTAGGTTTCATGTTAGAAGAGATGAGGAAAAAAACCTAAATGAGTAATGCAGCTTTTAATACAAGCATCTGGTCCTGCAGACATGCTGAGTGGGAAGAGGAGGATTTTTCCATTTTAAATAAAGCAATGATTATAAAAACATGACAGAAGTGTGTCTTCATATGGGAAAGCCTGTCACCTTTATTATTTCTGCTGGCAGCAGTGACTAGATGTACTTTCTGAAACATAAGCCTTTCACTCACAGACACAGCATTGAAGGATTTCTCTCATGAAATACAAGTAGAAAGCCAGAGGTAGATGCAGATTGTTTTGGGAGAGGCTGTTAAAATAATCACTCATTTCCACCTTTATTGGTTGTCACAGAAACACACCTTGGGCCAGGCCCTTCTTTTACAGAGGAAGGCTATGATCTTTCAGAGCAAAGAAGATTACTTCTTTTTATGGATAAGTACTTAACTAAAGCCTTCAATAGGCCATGTTTTGTGCCTTTGAAAATGATCCTTTTATTTAATGTTTTTTGCAACTAAAGTTCCTTGCTGATATTTCATTACTGAAGGTGTGTGAGAAAAACTCTTCACTTTTTTCACTCCATTTCCCTTTCAGTAAGAATAGCTAAATGTCCTCACACTGGTCTACTGGAAAAAAGAAAACTTTTCAAGTGAGGATAAACTACACAAAACCCAAACAAAAAAAACCAAGCATACAAAACCAGGAAAAAACACATCAAATCCCAGAAATTATTGAGAAATTGCAGGGATAGTGAAGGAGGCAGAGAAATTATAATATTCCCAAGAAGAAAACAGCTGGGGAAGGAGGAGAGGCATGATTCCACCCATGCCACAGCCCCACAAGATATCCAGGGTGCAGACAATGCAGCAATGCTACTGTCAAACCTGAAAGTTGCTTGGCTCAATTTGACCAATTAATTTGTGATAACTTCACCCACTAGCAAGAATTAGCTTCTGGTAGTTCAGATCATCAGGTATCAGTGCAAAAGGGGGTCAGACTGGTCCTCTCCAGCTCCCTTCTTTTTGCCTATAGAGTTTTTGAGCACCTCAAAAAAGGCATTGCTATGTGCAGGTCTGGGGCAGCCCACCTTGCAAAGCAGGTGCTGAGTCTCAGGACATCCTGTGCTGTGCCAAGGAGGAGGAGGCTGCCAAGCTGCTCAGGGATGTAGGATGGCACCCACCTACACAGCACCCAGCACACAGGGCTCCAGGCATGGGAAAGACACAGCCTTTGCATCTCTGCAATGCAAAACAGAAGAGGGTTTCCAAGCAGGGCCTGGGAAGTGGTTTGCCCTTCTCACTGATGGCAGATCTAACTACAGAATGGCAGAAGTAGCCTGCAAGTATGGATGGTCTCAGGTAGAGAAGATAATTGGCCTGATTCTGTCACTTCTGGGCAAGCCTTCTGACCCAGTGGGATATTATGCAAAATGGGAGAGGTGGAGGCTTCTAATTTTCCTGTTATGTTTAGGGGGAAAGTAGCAGCCATAGCCACAGTTTGCACAGTAACTGGCTGAATGGTGAATGTGAAAACAAGAGGAGACCCACGTGTGTGATACATCCCAGGAGGTACAGGCTTGAGGAGTGAAGGTGAAGATCAGCAGAGGTTCAGGGTCAGTGTTTTGGGGCAGCTGCCTTAATTCCACCTGCACACTTTGGGTGCCCATCTCTGTAATCAGGTTTGCTCCTGCCTGGCTCTTGCCTGCATTCCCACACAGGTGGAGCAGAGGAAAGAGAATGCCAAGGGCAATTCTGATGGTTGGCACTAGCAGGGAGAGGGATAGGACTTACTGGGAAAAAAAAAAAAAAAAAAAAAAAAGGAAGAAAGATATTTAAATGTAAAGATTCTAAGAAATCACTGAAATAAGTAATCAGTTCTAAGGCCAACCTACTCACCAGACAAACGCCAACTCACAAGCACAGAGATGGACAGCCAGGCAGAGAGAGCCTGTGTACTTCCAATGCAAAAAATTAACTCCCAGCTTTCAGAGAAGGGTCTAGCAGCCAGTTACAACAGTAACTGAGTTTTGTGGTGCTCTGAATCCCACTAGGGTATGAGGGCTGGTTTGTGCTGGTTACTGCCCAGCAGGTTTGATGGGAGACACAGCACGTCTCAGAACTGTGAAGGAGCATGCAAGAGGTGAGCAGGAAAAAAGCTCCTTTGGTGTGGATGGAAGGATTGAAAAGAAAGTTGAAAATCAAATTTAAACCAAAACAGATGCTGGAGGTCCCTAAGGGTAATCCATAGGTTTTTCTTGAGGAAATGTGTTTTGAGAAGAATGTAAAAGGAGTTAATTATGATCTTGCATGCATCTTGGTGGGAGAAATCCCTAAGCAAAACCACTTGGGTGCAGGCTAAGCTGCAAACTATGTTCATTCAGACCCATGTTTTGAGAAACAAAAGGGAATTTTGGGGGCCATTCTTTGTCCTACTCTCTTTTTCTGCTGCTAACAGGAATACATTGAACATTCACTCTCCAAAAGCAAAAAAAATCAACTGTCTCTTGGTGGATACTAAAACTCACTGATCACTTATAGAAACACAAGTATAATGTGGCTGTGAGCAGTGCAGTGAGGAAAAAAACCTTAGTTTTTGCTTATTTTAGGGTTATTTCTGCACCCATTGGGAATCATCCTGAATTACCAAAACTCACTCAGGTCACAGAGAAGACATCATAAAATCACATTTTCTGTGTGTCATCATACTTTACTTTCAAGTTAGCCTGGTTTTGGTCACATTACAATTGGATAAAGTATAGTTATTTTAATAATAATAGATAATATGCCTAATTCAGTAACACAATCTTCCTGTGCAGGGTTTTCTTTTCCCTTTGCATTTTTTTCTGTCACCATCACTTCCATTACCCCTACTGTGAATCATATGCCTTTCTAAGAATCTGTATAACAGCAAGAGGTCTGTGGATATTACCACGAGGCAGACAAAAGCAAATATGGAAAGACACTATAATGTCTCAGTATGAGAAATGCTTCCTACAATTCCGTATTCTTGCAAGTCTCTGGTACTCAGAATCAAAGAATTGATCACAGAGCCCAACCATTAACCCTTAACAGATCACAGAGCCCAACCATTAACCCTTGCCAAGCCCATCACTAAATCATATCCAATGCTAAATCTGCATGCCTTTTAAATACCCAGGGCTGGTGACTCCACCACTCCCCCGGGCAGCCTCTTCTAATACTTAACAACCCTTCCAGTGAAGAATGCAATCACAATTTCCAATCTAAACCTTCCCTAGCACACACACCTCTTACCACTTGTTACTTGGCAGAAGAGACTGATCCCCACTGGCCTATCACTTCCTTTCAGGCAGTTGTAGAGAGAAATAAGGTCCCCCCTGAGCCTCCTTTTCTCCAGGCTTAACAACCCCAGGTCTCTCAGCTGCTCCTTACAGGACTTGTGCTCCAGACCTCTCCCCAGCTCTGCTGCCCTTCTCTGGACTTGCTCCAGCCCCTCAATGTCTTTCTTGTTGTGACAGGCCCAGAACTTATGCATCTGATAGGGAAAATAAAAAAAGAAAAGGTATGTTTATCAAGATCTTAACTTAATTGATAAGCAAAAGGTGTGTTGTTTTGTTTTGTTTTTTTAAATCCATCTGCATGCAGGAGTGAACAAACTCCTGTACAAAGTACTTTCCTTTGAACAAGGCCCACAGAAGTGGCAGCATCCAGAAGGCCTTACCTCAAACCCAGGTTGCAAGCTCAGTCCTCCTGGAATTAATAAGCAGTTAGTGACAGTCTAGAGTGGAATTTGGATTTTCACTGTATTCACTTCCCTGAGCATTCCTGCACTTTACCCACTAAAGATGTCCTTACACTTTCAGCCCAAAGTGTGACCCACAGCCTTCTGTTAACAGTTTTCTAATATAACTGTTCACACATTATTTTCAGCTGCAGAAACAGGTGCTTCTTCATGCTGAACTGTCAAGGAATAAACTCAAAGTTAACTTAAAACATAGGGATGAATTGGAAAGGTTCTCTTCTAATGTAATATCTCCTTGTTAAATTAAAAACAAATAGGATTGTTAATGCACAGAAGTTGCATGGCATTGTCTTCCCAGTGAACACTTTATTCCAAAATAAATCACAATATTTTGAAATGTTCAGCCCATCCTAAAATACTTCCTAGAAAAAAAAAATCCTATAATAAAAGCATCACATTCTGGGATGCAGCAGGAGTAATTCAGGGGTTAATCCTGACAATATTAATGTGGCTGCATCAGAAGCATCATTTTGGAAGGGCAAAAGAGTCTTCTCTCAGAAATTATATTTACAGGCTGCTGCTCTATACATATGAGGTGTTTTTGAGCTGGAACATCCTCAGATAAACTAGAAAGCTGGGCAAATATTATTTTGAACTCATTTGGCCCAATCTACTTGTGGGCTTCCACATCACAATCATCAGTAAGGCACCAAGGGCACCACACCCAGATTTGCTCAGAGTTAAGGGACCAGTTTCAGAAGACTGAAATTTAATGAAATAGAGATAAAGACCTCAGAGGATTACAAGAGCTGACTCTTGTCAGCGAGAAACAAAAAACCCCAAAACAAGGTGGTCTTAAGGTTTGTTTAAATTGACTTTAACGACTCTTCCTTTCAAACCAATAAGCCTGAAGCAGCAGTTGCTAATTAGCACGTCAGTGTCTTAGCTGATTGTCTTGCCCTGGGACCACAGTGCAAATAACCCTGTGACTTTTCTTGTGCCAGGAGAATGGGTTTACAAAGTCTAATTAGGGCACTGAACAGCCGATTGTGACAAGAGCCCAACATCAAGCCCAACTGCTTGTTTTATAAATATCATGGTGGGTTTCTAAAATTCTCCCTATTAGGGCTTTTCTTTGGGAGAGTAGTTCCACCAAAAGGAGACAAACACAGAAATAAGTGGGAAATGTCAATATCTGAGCAGTATATGGTTTGAGAACAGGCCTCTTCTCTATGTGTTATTTAATGAATGAATCAATTTGCTTTCCTCTTCAGAGAAAAAAATTTAAGAAGGATTTGATCCCACTAAATCAATATTAGTCAATAGTAGTCTTCCTTGGTGAAGTTAGAAGTCAGTTAACATTCACACACCTCCCACTATAATTTTATCTTCATACAGATAAAACAAATTGTCTGTAATGATCAGCTTTCCTCCCCCATTTGAACACCATGGTCTACCTTTGGCAGAAGTGAGCTAATTCAAGCAATTAAATTGCTATCAGCAAAATAAAATTATGATCTCAACAGCCGAGGACAATGTCTAGGTGCTTGCAGGGTGACCTGTCTGGTACATGCTCTCTGAGATTAGAAGGGTCACATATTTTTATGGAGTTTGATTGGTCAGGTTTTGGTACTGGGAGTGGTGGCATCTGTGAGGTCGTTTGACACTTCCCCCCTATCCAGTGGAGCCAGTTCCAGCTGGCTCCAAGACAGACCCACAGCTGGCCAAGGCTGAGCCCAGTATCAACAGTGGTAGTGTCTCTGGGCTAACAAATTTAAGAGGGAAAGTTACAATGCAGCAGCAACTGCAGACAGAGAGAGGAGTAAGAACACGTGAGAGCAGCAGCCCTGCAGACACCAAGGCCAGTGAGGAAGGAAGGGAAGGAGGTGCTCCAGGTGCTGGACCAGTGATTCCCCTGCAGCCCATGGTGCAGATGCTGGCGAAGCAGCTGTGCCCCTGTACTCTATTTGTGGGTGCCCTCAGCTCAGGGAGGAATGATGAGTCTGATTCCATGTTCCCAGAAGGCTAATTTATTATTTGATACTATTATATCATATTAAAGAATACTATACTAAACTAAAGAATACAGAAAAGATACTGAAATGTTAAAAGATACTAATGAAAAACACATGACTCTTTCCAGAGTCCCAACACACATTGGCACCAATTGGCCCATGAGTCAAAACAACTCACACCAGAATCCAATGAGGCAATCACCTTCAGGTAAACAATCTTCCATGATTGGAATCTTACATTCCACTTATGCACAAACACAGGAGAAGAAAATGAGATAAGAATTGTTTTCCTTTTTTTCTCTGGGGCCTCTTGCTGTCTTTTCAGCTTCCCAGGAGAAAACTCCTGGGGAAAGAATCATGCCCAGAGAATGGGGATGCCACACCCCTGCAGCCCACAAAAGTCCATGGTGGAGCAGAGATCCATTTGCAGTGCATGGAGGGCCCCCTAACAGAGCAGGTGGATGCCTGAAGGAAGCTGTGACTCCATGGAAAAGCCACACTGAAGCAGGTTTTTTCTGGCAGGACCTGTGGAGAGGGAGACCACGCTGGAGCAGGTTTGCTGGCAGGACGTGTCACCCCCTGGGGGACCCGCACTGGAGCAGTTTGTTCCTGGAGGACTGCACCCTGTGGAAGGGACTCATGCTGGAAGAAGAAATGCAGCCCATGGGAAACATTTACACTGGAGAAATTTGTGGAGGACCTTCCCCCATGGGAGGGAGAAGCAGCTAGAGAAATATGGAAGTGAAGTTAGTCCAGGAAGAAGGGAGAGGTGAGAGGGAAGTATTTTAAGAAGTATTTTAAAACCAAGTATTTTTGGTTTTACTTCTCATTATCCTACACTGATTTCATTGGTAGCAAGTTTAATTAATTTCCCCAAGCTGAGACTGTTTTGCCCATGACAGTAACTGGTGAGTGATATCTCCCTGTTCTTGTCTCAATCCATGAGATGTTCATTGTATCTTCTCTCCCTTCTGCAGCTGAAGAGGGGAGTGATAGAGCAGCTTTGGTGGGCACCTGTTTTCCATGAGGGTCAACCTGCCAATAAATTTAATTAAGGAATTGTATTTCAACAAATACCCTTTTTTTTTTCTGTAATATCAGCAGAGCTCTTCACAACTGTGGACCCTAATCCAGCTACTTTGTGCAAAGTGCAAAAAAGAGCATGACAGAAGAGACTGGAAGACAGAATAATTCAGATTCTTTGGTTGTCACACCTGTACTGCAGACCAGAAAGAGATGTTTTGATATTTCATTGGTGTGGATAAAGACTGCCTAATCTCCTTTCACAGTGTGGAACTGTTTATACACCTTTTGCTGACATTTCAGTGCTACTCTTTTTACTCTGCAGTCCCAAATGTCCAGATCTGTGAAAAGCATATTATCTCATTCTGAAGTGAAGTTTAACTTTGAGAAAACAGGCACTCTAGAATATAAACCAATAAATTCATAGAAGAAACACAGGAAAATCCAACTATTGAGTTTCCTTTCTTGTATCCTATCAATGCATTTTTTTTCTGGTAAGAATATACTTCTGCTACTCATTTTATCAGTTTCTCTGCTCAGCTTTCAGGTAGCTAGGAAAATCCAACTATTGAGTTTTCTTTCTTGTATCCTATCAATGCATTTTTTTCTGGTAAGAATATACTTCTGCTACTCATTTTATCAGTTTCTCTGCTCAGCTTTCAGGTAGCTATAAAAAAATTATGACATCTTTTTCTTCCACAGAATATTTTATTGATCTGATATTAAATATGACATAATAATTTAGAGCAGAGCTCAAGTTTACTCACATCCTCAGTGAGCACTATACCACATCCTCCTCACAGTCCTACTTTCCTGTCCCTTCCTTCTCCCACCTTAGACACAGCTTGTTAAGAGCTAGGGATTGATGTCACCCTCTGTTGGCATTTGCAGAGTAAAGTACTCAGGAATATAATGGTTTTTTACAGTGCCTTTGTCTCATCCTTATGGATCCAATCCATGTGGTTTGCTACAATCCAGCTAAGCCTTTGTGCTAATCCCCCTTTACAAGTATTAGCAGTATCCAATATAATGAGATCATTTCACTAAGTGAGGTCTGGGGTCTTCACAGGAAAGCCAGTGATGAAGCACATGGGGAATCTCTGTACAGATGAGATCTTTCTTTGATGGGCACCTCCTCTGATCCCAGAGAAACACTGTGGGCCTTCTCATCATTCTTCTTCCCAATCATATCTATATCCAACAGGGCAAGCTCAATTCTTACCATTACATTATAAGTTCTCTGCTTTTTTTTTTCTTTTTTTTTTTTTTTTTTTTTTTTTTTTTTTTTTTTTTTTTTTTTTTTGTGTTGCACTCCTGCCTGAGTGATTTTCTTTCTAACTAGATATTTCAAAAAGAGGAAGAAAAATGATCCTTGAATTGCAGCTACATTGCTGGCTTTATGAAGATACATGGAACAGCCAGGAAAACAATTTCTCCCAACTTGAACAGCCTTCTCTGAAACCACAGACATCAAGCAGACACTGTTCAAAATAAAATGATAAATTTTTAGCAAGGGGAAAAATACCAATCTATTTTAAGTCATAGAAATTAATTATTTAGTGCTCAACTACATCGTTTCATCCTATTCCTGTTTGCTCCTAGGAAAGGAGAGGAAACAATTTACAAAAAGGCTACTGAATTTCCTGTCAAGGGTAAAATAACTTTGTTGTCATGTCCTGAGGGCTGTTCATGATGATATTGCACACTGCATGTCTGTCAGTGACACTGCAATTGTTGGGATTCCAGTAAGGCTTGGCATTCTCTAAGTGCCCTGGAAAATGCTCCAAAACTGCTCTAATCTTACATCTGCCCAACCTGCAAAATGACTTTGGAAGTACTTCACATACATTTGAATTAATTAAGTGGCTGGGGAAAGGAACTTCAAGTGAAATTAAACAATGAATTCAACAAATATTTGGCTGAACTATAGACCCAGGATCAGACCAGTCTTGGCTATTTTGGCTCACAAAGTTTTGCAGAGCCAAAGTAGATCTCCTCCACCTAGCATGAAGTACAATACTTGGGCCTTAATCCAACAGATTCACAAATTCAAACTTTTGCCTCTTTTTTAACACTGTCTCCTTCCTAGGGATCTGTATGTAGTTTCATTCTGTGGTTCTTGACTTGCTCTTCACCTTTTTCTGTTTCGCTCTTATCCCTTGTTCAGGAAAGGATATGATGAGCAATGACATATTAAAATCAGATTATTCACAGAGGTTGAGTATCCTTATCTCAGGGACAGAAATGCTCATGCAGACCTAGATGGAGCAGCTACAACCTTCAGCTCTTTGTTACTGCTACTGTTCCCTCAGTGGACATTGTTCTGAAGACTCACAGGCTGTTTTGTTGCAAAATCAATCAGTGGCTGATCCTCTGGATTTGGGATCCTTTGGTTTTAGTGGGGGCCAGGAAATCACCATCAGCTGGCAGCCCTTTGAGCTCCATCAAGAGTATGATCCCATTGTTGTTGAACACTTGTGAACAAGTAGACCAGATATTTTGCTTGCATTTTTTACATAGGTGACTTAAATGATTTAACTTTGTCTACCCACACCTACCTGACTCACAACCAAAAAAAAATTTCTCTAAACTGAGATTGTTCTATGCTCACAGTGAGAGGCCCTTTGAACTTGTTCAGAGCTTCATCCTTTTCTTCTAATTTCTGAGTGTATCTGCACCACTTATCAGCATTAAACCTGGAACATGGGACAAAGCTGCCACTTGTGTTTCAACTACATGTGCTGGAATATCTAATCTTTTGCAAATACAGCTGCCTGTTCCTTTGAGAAAAACAGCACTGCCTATGTCCTGCTTTTGTGCCAAAATGGAATAGTTGAAAGAAATGATATGTTAAACATTTGTCAAACTAGGGTATCACAGAGGAGGACTGACAGCTTGTGTGGGCTCTTTTACTCTGACATTTCTTCAGGATGGCAAGCTTACAGTCCCAAGCAGATGTGGTCACTACACTTGTGCTAGGTCAAATAGATAAATCTACTGTACTCATGTGTTGTTGGCTACTATTTTTTCTCTTTTGCTTACAAAAGAAGTTTAGTTTATTCTTGCCCTCCAGAGACAAGTTTCTTCCTGTTGCTTTCACAGTGTTAAAATCAAAATTCTTAGAGTATTTTCTCCCCTTATAAAATTATAGGTGTACAGCTAGGAAAACATGGTATTCCAATTTTCTGTCGTCCAGCTCCTTGGCTACTAGGTGAAAGGTTCAAAATCTGTGTTTGGACTAACCAGAGCAAGAGAGTTCATTTTCATCTCTCAAGACAGTGGGTTTTTATGTCTTATTTATTTCTTCCTTTTGTTATCTTACATAGTTTGTGGGAGAGAATGAGAAGAAAATTTAATGTGTTGGGTTTGTCAGCTGAAGAAACTCATCATAACCCTATAAAGCCCAAAGGACTTACTTCAGTTTGCACCAATAGTGCAGCCAGTTTCCTAGAACAGTTTCCTGATTGTTATCCTGCTTTCCAATATAGCTGTTACATCTTTGTTTTATAATAATTTGCTATTTTCTTCTTGTAACATCCATTGTTCATTACACACTCTTGAATACAAGCAGAGGAATGGGGTTTTTTTGTCAAAAAAAACCCTACTAAGCAAGTGCCAGTACATATAATTCAGAAACTCTGTAATTATTTTTAAATAAAAAGTTATCACTAACTAGTACATACAAAGCTATAATTTCCAAATAACTTCAATTGTATGTTACAAAAAAGATGAGGAATTAACATGTTGAGACTTTATTCTAGCCAGCACTCAGGGCTTTGGAAACAGCTGGTTTAAGTTGTGTAAAGTGAGACTAATGTAATCTATACAGTAGCAAAAAAAATTTTTTGTGGGTTTGTTATTGACTGGCACTTGTAATATTTTTTGTTTTAATTATTGGTTGTAACCCCACACTTCAGACCTGTGCAGAAATGACTATTGATATACAAAGGCATTTGCTGTCAGGAGATAAGCATAATATCCAAACATAGAATAACTCTTCCTCACCTGTAGACTTTGGATAAGTTTTACCCTAAAATTCATATACACTGACACCACTGATGGAGGCCTAATCCTGTACTGACCTCAGTGCAGGCATCTGTCTGGCATTTTTTCTCTGTCACAACAGAACTTGTCTTAAACTAGAGATGTGAAGTGGGCTTGGGTATTGCAAGACAGAGAAAAGACCTGCTTAGTAAATTTCCTTCATCTACGGAGTTATTTCATCTGTAAGAGACAGCAACCAGATTTTCAAATCGATCACTAGGAGTACACGAAACATTAATTTTAATTTTAATTTTAATTTTTAAATTTTATTTTTATTTAGTTTTAGTTTATAGAATGATTGCTTTCTCTCTGGAGCTCATAAAATATTTCAATTAATATTGTCCAATGCCCACACTGCAAGCTTTACATGACACAATTTGCTGTGATTGATCTGACCCAAGAAGACACTATTCAAAGTGAGAAGAAAAGTGCAGTCCCAAATAATCCTAACCCAGAACAAACCCCTGCCCAGTGCAGAGCAGGAGCCCCATGCTGGGATGCATGTGCAGGGGCTGGCCCTCCCATTCTCTGCACTGGCTCTGGAGATGTGTGCCCTCCCCTCCACCTGCACAGCTGCAGTTCCTCAGCACAGCAAGGGGAAAGGGATGGCTCCATGTCCAGGCTGCACATTCCCATTCCATGGACCCAGCTGTAAAGTTAACCTCCCAGGAAATCCCGCTCCCTGTCACAGGAGCTATGCCCTACTGTTTTACTGTGGATGCTCTGTGGGGTTGGGATGGTTTCCCAGCTGCTATACGGGTACACGGTTAGCCCAGTGCTTAAAAGCACTGTCTGTCCAAGGCCCAAGAGCAGCTCCCAACGCAGGCAAGCCTAGCAAGAAATAGTGATTTCAGCTCTAAAAAGTGATTCTCAGCTTATTAAGGGATTAATCAGCTCATTAGATTTGAATCTTGCTAGGCCTCGCAGTGCAGATCGTGGAAGAGAGAGGAGAGGAGCCGTATGGGGTTCCGCAGGTGCAGCTTTATTCGGATCTTCGGTGGCAGCTATCTGCGAAGGGTTCCAGGGACGTCTCTTCTGACTAACTGGGCCAAAGTAGGGGTTTTTATAGGGTTTAGGGGGATTGGAAACTGCCCAATGGTAAGGGTCAAAGGGAAGTAGCCTATAGCTTTACAGATAGATAAGCAAGGGTCTGAAGAAGGAAGAAGGACTTCTTTTTGTCCTGGTCAGCATGACTTGGCACTTTAGGCTGCTGACCCCCAAGGCCTGGCAAAGCCTGTGCCTGCTACACTACTGTGCCCACTGATCCTGCCCCAAGATTCAGCTGGTGTTAATTTGGCAGCACAAGCCCAGGAAGAAATGGGAGAAACAGACTCCAAGGAGCAATATTTGAAGAACATGGCCACAGTCACTGAGGGTACACCAAAAGGAGCTGAATGTGAACACACCTGAGCAAAATGCAAAGGGTGGCTCTGAGGCTGCTGCTGAGGCTGACACAGTAGAGCAGGAGAGGAACAAAGGAATTGGCCAAGGAGAATCAGTTCCACATAAATGAATGCATCAAAGCAGGGCCTTTCTCTGAGGTCCTCAAAGACTCTTACATATCTCCACTGACAATGCAGCTAAGTGAGGCACTTTCATCAGAGGACTTTTTCACCAGAAGCTTATAGATAAGTAATTTGCATTAATTAAGCAGATGAATCCTGTGCAGTGACACTAAGGGAAGCGACCTGCATCATTCTAATACTGTAACAAAAAACCAGACTATTATGGCAACATAGCTGAAACTGTGGAATTTTAAGAACTTGACTTCTTTTTGATCTTCTCAGACTTCCTCAGAAAACCTCCCTCTGGAGCAGCAAAGCAGAACAAGGATAAGCAGAGCTCTGCCTTGCCCCTCCATTCCCTACTTTTTCCTCCCTGCAGTTTTGGTAACCATGATGGGAAAAGGAATCAGATGAGAAGATAGTCTAGCATCTCCTTTCTATTCCTTTCTTACAAGGGCCAGGGAAAAAGCTTTTACAGTGTCTGGACAGGGTCACATACTCATTGCAATGGTTCAGCACTGAATCATAATGGAGAGAATTTTACTCTGCTTGGAAGCATAGAAGAACATACAGCTAATTTCTCACTGAGACAACAGAATTGGAAACCAAAGTTTTAGATCTGTAAAAATAAGAAATTCTTTTAGAAAGGAAAGGCAGGTCAGGTCAGATAGGGTTGCTCCAAATCAGTGCTCAGAATACTGGATCAGTCAAGAAAATTGGCGATGATATAATAAAAAAATTGGTAACTTCAGAGCAAATTGGGTCTGAAAGCACCAGCTTTATACTGCTAAGTGTCAGAAGACAAGCAGCCAGCTAATTTCCATGGCCCAGAATGAATAAAAGCATTTCTTTACTGAATTGATGTGCTGATGAATATTATCTGCCTCTTTTGAACTTTACCTGATGCTTTGCCAGTAAATTTGCAAAATTTCTGCACAAACTGAAGACCCTGTCACTGAATGCAGATCAGTGTATCAGCACAGCATGAAGAAGCCTGGTGGCTATAGGACAAAAACACTACAGTGAAAGTGTGTGAGAGCTTTCACAATCAGTGTGCTCTCCAGGACTGTAATATTTCTTGAAGAAACCACTTCCAGTGCTGAGTTTGGATCACAGCAGCTTGTACCTTTCTTTTCAGCAGCAATAAACTCAGCTCCAGCCTGGTCTGAAGGGAAGGACAGCACTGCCTTGTGACCCCATGGCCACATTTCCTGCCTTGAAACAACTGGCATTGATAGAGGAGAAACAACCCCCTTAACTTTTCCCCTCCTTTTGGGCCATTTCACCCCCTGCCACTGGCAAGTCACCTAAGTAAATTCACAACTGAGTTTCACACTTGAAGATGACTAAGCAAATAACACACATGGCCAGACATATTGAAAAAATCTTATAGAAATGGAAACACATATTTATTAATAAGACTCTGAACATCAGACAATTAAAATATAGTCAGCCCCACGATTTCTGAAATCCACCCCTGGAACTGCTGTTGTTCACACAGCTCCCAAACCTGCACTGAAGGGATCACTCAGAGAGCACTTGTTATTTAGGGATCTGAGGTGAACTTCTGTAGGAGCAATCTGAGTAGTAAATCTGAGTGAAACTCAAATGAGAGTTTAGATTAATATTATTTGCATTGCATTGACATTAGCCTCCACAGTGGTGGTGTTAGTGCAGTGGGATGTCTCTTTGCCATTCTCCCAATATAAATGTGTGTTGTTCTAGGTGTTGTCTGATGACTTCTCAGACTGATGAGCAGCTTTTTGTTTTTATGATAAGCTCAGGAACACAACCTAAAAGCAACAAAGCAGTGGATGGCAACAGAGATGTAATAATTATGAACATGAAAATTGGTAGGTATCACAAGCCAGGTATTGTCAGGCAATAAAGAGTAAAGATATGCCACAAGTGACTGATAGATATGGAGGAAAAGGGAGGATTGCTGACAAGGAAAATGTGGTTAAAGCAAGAATGCCTGTCATAGCAGTATTTACATGCACATAAGTGGAGCAAAATGTCCCCGAAAAAAAGCAGCACCCTCTCACACTATTCATTTCTTCCCCAGATGCAAGTTTTCCATCTGAAAAAGGAAAATTTTACTCCCATGAGAGCTGGGAAAATAGTTTCTTAATTTACAGAAAGCAATTTGAAAGATTTAGGAATAGGTTCCAAACATAGCTGATGCAATTTCTTTTTCTGTTTTAGTTAACATAGTTTTATTGATCTGAATATATCATTAACAGAAGTAATTGAGGGGGCAAGGAAATAGAACTGTCTACTATAATTTAATTTTCTGTCAAAATCTATATACCTGCTGTGCTCTTGGTTTCAAAATGTTGGTGTATTGCCACTGGCACACTACTGATGGAGAAGATTTATTGAGAGCACAGTGTTCGTGATGTGTCCTCTCACAGTTGTGGAGACAAAAATACATGGACTTGCTTTAAACAGGATGGCTGGCTGCAGTTTCAGTAGTGATACCAGGACAGACTAAAGGCAGTGCAAGAGCAAATTAAGCCAACAAGTTCTTTCTGCAGGCATGATCCTACAACCATTCACCTATGAGTAACCTTTAAAGGTAATTTGCCTGTATGAATGGGGATTTGACATGGCATTCAGTGAAAGCTGTGGGATTAGATTGTCCGTTCCCTGTGCTGAAAAATGTGGCAAAATGGTCCCTTTTCTACAATTGGAATGAGTCTGTTTGTTACTATATAAAATGGCTGAGGCCTGACAATCGCAAATTAAGTATCACAAGAATTAGAAATCACTTAATGTAGACCTGTAGTGCAAGTACCAATGTAACTCTGATGTTTTTATTAAAAAAAAAGGAAATATTAAAGCATCAAATCCAGTTTCCCTAAAAGCTCTAGGGTGCTTCACAACCTCAGCATAAACCCTGGGTCTTGCTCAGCCCAGTGTGCCTATCTTAGCCCAGATCTCCAGTCCTGCAGCAGATTCATGTGCTTACCCTATCAGAAAGCAGGACTACTCAGTGAAGATGAGAGAAGGAGGGGAATGGGGAAAAATACATCTGTATTTTTCAGCTGAGGAGCTGGTATCTGCATTTGCAGCTTCAGAGCAGAAGCCACCTTGGCAGGGCCAGTTGCCAGGTGGATGCAGTGCCCAGAGCAAATGCTGCATTGATCAGAGGCCCTTGGCAGTGAGACTTTGAGACAAGTCCGACAACCAAACCGCTGCTAACAGAGACAAGTCCTGTTTTGACACAGGCCAGTTTGAAGTGGCTGATGTACTGTGGTCTGGAAGCCCTTGCTAGAGGAAATAACTCATTTTTTATCCCTGAGAGCCTTTTGTGCACTATGGAGATCCAGGCATTATTTCCTTCAACTTGCCAGTTGTTACTACAACCAACATCTTGTTCTTGTTTTCTGTGAACCAGAGGCAAAGTGTTTCATTTAGCCCAAGACCCTCAGTAGGGGTGGGATGGCAGGGATGGGGGGCAGTTATGCTCTGACACTGGTGCACAGTTTGCAATAGAGCTATGGCTGCAATGAGTAGTTTTCCCATTTTCAGGACTTGATAGCCTCTGCTGGTTCACACAGGTTACTTCATGCTTACCTAGGTAATTGCCTAAAAAAAAAAAAAAGTGTGGGGGAGTCTGGGGTGCAGTGGGTGTCCTCTTAACCTTGCCAGTGAATCAGAAGGCCTGGTGACCACATAGGGACTTCTCTTGGCTACAGGATTTGGTTTGCAGTGATCTTTTCCCCAGAAGAAAGGCCTTTCTTTTTGTTGATTTTTTTTTTTTGCTGAATCAGAAAACTCTCCTGGGCTCCCAGAAGTATAAGTTGAGTGCTATAGGTCATCATGGCAGTTCCTGAGTGCTCAAAGAACATTTCAGAAAAGCAAGAAAAGGGTTAAAACCTCTGCATTGTCTTACAATGCTGAGATGCTTATGGATATATGCTTTAGTGGTTAAGTTACAGCTTGCTTCTCTTGTTTTGCTGCTGCCTTGTAAGATCTTTACTGGCTGATTCTAAGTGGTGCAGGAAGAGGAGCACATTTACAATGCAATAAAATGTAAATTGCCCTTATGTGTGTCTATTGTGATAGACACAAGACATGCTGAAGTGGCCTAGCTCTGCTCTCGGTGGCACGGAACCCTGCGTGACTGCTGCTTCAGCAGAATTACCTATGGACTGCAACAGGGCACACAAAATCAGGTTCTCCTGAGTCACAGGTGACTCCTGTGTCACATCTTTTTTCTTTTCCTTAACACTCAGAGGCAGCTTCCTGCTTTTACAATTTATTCCTTGCTGAAAGGCAAACGAGTGCACGGGTCCTCTCCTCAGCCTTTTAATATCACTTCAATCTCTGTGGGTGTAGGACAGATTTTCCCCTCCAATAAGGGGAGGGAAGGGATTAAGAAACTCAGATTTGGCAGAGTAATGCAAAGAGATTAGAGAATTCAAGTAATTGGTATAGGGATGACAGCTTAGTTCTTCTAGCACATGAAAGCACTTTGGAAAGAATTTGAGAGGTCAAAACATGAAATTACTTTCTACCATATTGCTAGTTTTTCCTGGCTGCTGTAAAAAAAAAGCACACCAGAGGACCATTTTCCCCTTCTACTTCAAAAATTATTGTTTTTCTCATTACAAAACCACCACATAACATTTTGTGGTATGCCATATCTGATTCTACTCTCTCTAGCATTTCTGAGAAGAGATCACTAACTACAAGTGCAATATCTTTTTGAAGTTGCGCTGCCATGGAATGCCTTGAGCGGGGAGAAAGGCACAGTCCAGGTGTTGAAAACTATTTTGGAATAGGAAATGTTCAACTTACTTCATTTCACCAGGCATTC
Organism: Urocynchramus pylzowi; assembly: GCA_013397555.1. Classification (NCBI taxonomy): domain Eukaryota; kingdom Metazoa; phylum Chordata; class Aves; order Passeriformes; family Fringillidae; genus Urocynchramus; species Urocynchramus pylzowi. Next base: position 114,132 of record VZRH01005249.1, read on the forward strand.
AGAAACAAGTATTCTTCCTTTTTTAACACAATAGTGCTGCAAAGAACAATTTTAAATTGATTTGACATTTTTATACTGTAGTAGTCTTCAAAAATCCATGCTGAATTAAATGCTTTCAGTGTATAACTTCTCATGGTCCCTTGTAGCTCAGTTTTCTATGGTTCTCCAACCACAGCAATTTCCCCATGTTTCTCTAGAGAGATTTCCTTCTATATTTCCATAGCATAGCCTACAATTACTTCAAAGTGCAGTAAAATCAAATAAGCATGGAAGTCTGTGCAAAGATCAAAGACGACCTTATTAACAGTTGTTTTGTACGCGGTTAAATCTTGCAAGAATACAATCCCAGAAAGTCAGTGTTATAAAAAATGTGTCTCCACTGCAAGCCACAATTCCCAAAGCTGGCTGCTTGGTCTGTGTGAAGGTTAAGGGACTGCCCCTTGTGTGCTGGAGTTCAGAAGCAGTCACATGCAGGAGACACACACAGGGCTAAATGTGAGTCTTCTTTTGCACTGCTACCACTGCAGCAAGTGAGATGGGGCTACACTGACAGGCACCAATGTGATACATTTACCAATGTAAATGACATTACACAAGGCTGTGTAACAGCACAGGAACTCAACCCCCTCTTATTACAAGTTGATGTGAAGAGCTGCATAGAGGAAACCATTTGCAGTACACAGTAACATGTTTTTATTGGCCCAAATAAAGCACAGGAAACATAGTAAATATTTTTAAGTGCCACCTCCTGGCATTTAATTTATTATTTACATAAATACAGCTATTTTCCATTTCATAGAGCAGATGAAGGGCTCTAGAAATTGCATAAATCTCATCAGCTGTCTGGCCAACAGTTGAGCAGAATTCAAAGCTAGATGTTACCACATTTTGTGCACAGCACAGATATTGCACCTTTCTCCTGAGCAGTTCAGAGACCTGAAAATGTGAACGAAGTCTTCGTAAATCTGCTTTGTTTGAAGCAGATGCAATCAGTGGAAGAGAATTCTAACTGCATGCAGGACCCACCAAGGACAGTAGTTACCAATTCTTGGTTCCACTGCAGACCTCATGATCAATATCTTGTGAACACTCCAGCTCCTGGAGCCAAGAGATTGGTGGAGAATATAAGTTCTATTCAGGAATAAAATCGGCTATGTATGCAGTTCTGGAAGGCAGTGGGGGGAACCTGAAAAAGAGGACCCCCTCCAGCCTAGAAAGCAAAGAAACAAGAGGTACTTTCAGAAATATTTTTTTAATCTCAGTGGCTGGTGAAGTGAAGAGTTGGTTAATTAATTTGCATATTGGGGCTTGGCAGCATTGCAAGAGCTGAATGATGAGGCCAGCATCTGACAGGAACTCTGTGATGCAGCTGGCAGGAAATCCCAGGCTTTCTCACTCCTAACTCCTGCCTGCAAATTGCTTCACTGATCACTACATCTGATTTTTACTGATGACACATACTAAATATGGGACTGGAGCCTCTGATTTGTTTTGGTTAGTTATTCTTGCTTTGGTTCTAGTATCACTTAATGTGAAATCCCTCTATATGGCTCTTTTCCATATATTTCAACACTGCAGAGTTGAATAGTGGAAGGTGTTGTGAGAAAGAATTTTATGGACTTTGAGAAAAAACAAAATTAACTTAATGATGTGAGAAAATGATTCAATATAACCATGAGTTTTTAGGACAAATTATTAGCCTTTTGCAAAAACTTCATCCAAGATTTATATTGCCTACAAAACTCACTAATGATATTGAGGCAATAGTCTTATGAACCAGGCTAAAAGAAATTATAAATCTAAATGAGCACATTTAAGCATGAGCCTGCCATTTTCCCCAGACTGAAACAAGATTTATTGTGAGAGTTATGAAACTTTGGACCCTATTTTACATTAAAGAATCCTATTTATGACCATGCAGTTAGGTCTGAATTATTATGCTTATTCTAAACATTTCTTTTGCAAGATTTATGTCTCAGTCATTTTACAACTTTCAGGGATGAAACTTTCTATTGATGACCGCATGAATAGAAAATTCTTCAAATTTTTGTTTTAAATACAATCAGTCACACTTCAAAACTAGAGAGGTGAAAAAATGTTATTCTTATTTTAGGATATCCTCACACCTATTAAAAGTTGTTGTAACCATGCTTAGCTTTAAAAAATACTTAATTTTAGAAGCTATAATTTTATATCCTCAGTCCCTTAGGCATTCAAGCTCATTATTTACAATACTGTTTTCCAGGTATAAATGTCTAAGAATTATTTCATGTGAAAGGCAATTGTTGTAAGCCTAAGTAACATTCATGAAATTATTTCCTTTGGTGGAAAAAGTATTTCATTTGAATAAAAGTAATTTCTAATTTTGCCAGAATTCTCTGTTAGAATTGGGAACAGAGTGTTGCTTAAGATCAAGGGAAAAAGGGAGTGATTCCCATGTCCTACTGTCCAGGGCTACCAGGCATCTAATCTTTAAAGAGTTAACTGGGAGAAGTGTTCTTGATATCTTGGTCACATACCTCCTGGAAAAATCATAATTACTTGTCTCTATGGATGGACTAGATAGCCAGCATGTGGCACTGGATTATAGCTGGATCAATCTAGGTTTGGTTTAGGATTTTGTTTTTTTAAACAAAAATAGTAACCAGCACTTCCATGTAGGGGCTTTAGCTTGTCACGGCTCCTGTGGCTTGCAGACTCCCACCTCCTTAGTGCCTGAAAACATGAAATGGAGTTCTCAGTGTTTCCAGATGATCAAAGGCAGGGCAGAAACAAGAACAAAACTTCCAGCCTCTGTTTAAAGTACAGCAAGTCCCATAGCAGAATTCCAGGTGAGATGGTATGGACAAATGACTCTTAAATGTTATCATGCAGAAGGGTTCAGTGACAGCTCTGAGGTGTTGAAAACATTTTGCTGTCTTGGCAGGACAATGCATGAACGAAAATAGCAGAATGTTCCCTACATGTCACCTGTAAATGGCCCAGTGTGTAGAGTCACTGATGGTATCCCTGCCAGAACGACAAGGAGAACCTCAGTACTCCAGCAGGGAGAGGGTTAGACTGAGCTTCTTTTATTTAAGTAGGTCAAAGATTTAATTATTTTTTTTTTTTAATATAGAGTAGTGCCACCATAATTCTTAACATAGGCATAATAGTGTTTGGACAAAAATACTTTTAAAATTGTGTGAGATGTGACTGCCTTCAAAAACAGGGAGCTGGAACAATATTTTTGGAAGTGTGGTTCCCACCTCTCATCAGATATTTCATGTGTCTGCATGTCTGCACCAGTAATTAAAAATAACCAAACTTAAAAGTCTGCACAGTTCCCCATTCACTGTTAAAAATGATAACCAGATTTCTTTTGGAAAGAAACTACAGCCAAATGAAAGTGACGTAGGTCTCAAATCATATTAACTTGTAGAGCCTTGTGCACAAAAGGACCACTCACACCGTTGTTCCTATGAGGCATAACACAGAGTTTGGCCCTTTTTAGGAAACTCATTACTTAACAATACATTGTTGTGTTAGATTGAATTGGCTCAGATAAGCTTGACAAAGCTGCAAGAAAAATCTGTGTTGTCATGCCAAATGTTTTTCAACCTGTGTGTGCCTGGGCTGAGGTCTGATAAGGTTATCCATGGTGCATATGCTTGTCATCAAAAGGTTACATTCTTGTACTGTCCATACAGGCTTCAGGGTGGTTACATTTAAAGCTGAAATAACCCATGTGAAAAGGAAATTCTGCCCTAGCACATGGCTAGATCAGGCACCCCTTGCCCTATTCCACTTCTGTGCCTGTGACTGGTTACACTGTCTCTCCAAAAGAAGAATGGGACGGCACCCCTTTCAAACTCATCTTCTGTCTATTTTGTGCAGCACTTATGAAGACAGACATGTGAGTTTGCACATTTTGGGGACTGATGGGGTGATGGAAGCAACTTCCTTTTATCTCATATGGGCTTTAGTCACTGTACAAGAAAAGAGGGCCTTGACTTTACCAAAGGTGTTTTGAAAGGAGCCTGGGCCTGCTGCTGTTCCTGCACATTAGGTACATGGTGAAAATGCTGCATTCCAGTTCTGATGGGGCTTTGAGCACCTTGGTCTAGTGGAAGGTATCCCTGCCCATAGGAGCTAGATTATATTTAAGGACCCTTCCAACACAAACCATCCTATGATTTTATAATATGAACTGCTGGGCATATCTGACCAGAGGTCTTAAAGAGAAGGCTCTGTCTTTGGGTAGGGACAATATATCCAGCTCACCAGTCTTCTGTCCAAACATGCACTGACATTCTTATTTAGGCATCTGCTAGATTTTGCTGGCTTTTTGCAAGCTCATCCCAGGCTGGGGACTTCTGGGCTCTGGATGGTTTTCAGTGCTGCGGTATGACATCTTAGCTTAGGTGCCATTGCAGGTTCTTTGATTTTCTTGTCAAAGTATGGAATACTGGAAAGTTTTCCCTACCCAAGGTATGGCTACGCTGGAAAATTAGGGATATTGAGCTTTCTGTTAGTCCTGATTAAACCTAATTTGAACACAGGTTTTTCATTGGCTTAAATTAGTTCAATAACTTATTTTCTTTTTTTAGATAGTTATACTGGTATAATTCTTACTGTGTACACAATTATGTCAGGCTAAAAAAATCTTGATATTTGTGCATGTACAAAGGAAGGGGTACTGGCAATTTTGTTCATACTGAGCTACTGTACCTCTTTATATTAGACTTATCTAAACAATTCATTCCTAACATCTTTTATAGACTTCTGAGTTGCCACTGCTCAGGTTTTGTGTCTGGCTCTCTGATGTGCAGGTGTAATGGGTTGCTAACCAACATAGCAGGGTGTTGCATTTCTTAAGGACAAGTGCACATTTGTGTTGCTAGAATAGGGCTCTGAAGTCACACACACTTACAAAAGGTCAAGTTTGCTAACCTGGTATTCATTGGCATCTGTTTTCCACTGGTTTCTTCCTTTGGTCTAAAATTGTTCCATTTTCTAGGCAGCTTCATTTCATATGCTGTTGTCTCCCTGAATCTTCTTTCCACCATTTTGTCTTTACTATATACTTTACTTCTACTACAGATGTAGAAGTGCAGGAAGTGTCCCGGATCATCCTGATTCCTCTTTTTCCCATTCTGTATTTCTTTCTTCCTGTTCTCCTTCCCTAGATAGCTATTAATTTCATACCTGGCAGATTTCCATGATTTTAGATGCCTTCCCCAACTAATTTCTTAACAGCCAACTTTTGATTGCCTCTCTCCTGGCAAAATGCCTCTCTGATGTCAAGAAGAAAATAAAATCTCTGAAGCTATAGTATCAGTTCTTACCTGGAAGGTTTTGTTTGCCTGTCTGAGGACTCAAATTATTTTTTCCTGGTTTTATGTCCTGCAGAAAGAAATTGTTAAGAGACAGCTGGTTGTTCAGGAACAGATGCTCTTTGTGTGTAGCAATAGGAGCTCTCCTTCCTTGGCTGGGCAAGTTCTTTTTCCTCTGAAGGACTGAAACAGTACTGATTCAAGAAATCCATTTCTGTAAAAAGTTTCAGATCAAGGTCATTTGTGAGTTACTATCTCCAAAAGCAGGTGATGAAGAGGAAGCCATCTCTGGCTTCCTCTTATGTCATATGCTCCTCTTATGTCATATGCTGGGCAAACACATGACATGGTTCATAGTGCCATCTCTGCTCAATCTGCGGAAGCAGACATGGCTCAAAACTACCTTTCTTGGCTTACCTTCAGTTTTTTGGCTGAACACAAGTCTTTTTGCCCTTCCTGTTTAGACAACTGCAACCTGTTTGCCCAGGAAGAAAACTGCTTTGATAGCCTTATCAGTGTTTGTGGCAAAAAGCTGTGGAGAGCAATGTGTCTGCTCTGCTGCAACCTCCTATAACATCCCTGTATGTACTTCTGCTGTAACTCCACACAAGTGAAAAAACGGGGTGGAGACCAAGACCCTTCTCTCTTCATCATTGCTGGCATTCAGATACAGAGAGAAGCTTCATGCCTCCCCCTGAGTGAGAGCTGAGCTACCAATTTGTGTCAGTCATGTTCCCCATGTTTATACATGAGAGTAGCAGCAGTTGCTACTCTTTGAGCTCCCACAGATTTGGTAAAAATGCCTTCAGGAGTAGCTCCCTCTGCACCTTCCCCCCACTGCTGGATGCTGCTTAGAGCCACAATCCAGCCCGTAGACTGCAAATGGCTTAGAGCAGGGATTATGTTTTTCTTTTATGTTAAACAAGAGCAACCCACGCTGAGTGTGCTCATTAAAAAATCATGTTGTTCGACACTGTTCCCTTGGGCTATGGTTAGAGCTTTGCAATTTAACATGCAAGAGACAGGTTGGATTCTCAGGCCAGCCAGGCTCGGAAAGGGATGAGTGGATGGCAAAACAGCATGTTGGAAGAATAAACCCCATACCCACGGTGGGTCAGCAAGCCTTCAATAGGAGATGTTCATAACAATGGGATTGCTTAAATTAATTTAGAAAAACTCTTAACAGGTGTTAAAGAATGGCTGTTTCTTTCAATCAGAAAGATAAGTTCTTGGCCATGCTGCCTTGAAAATCACATTAAAAACCAAATTAAATAGTACCTTGTGCCATTACTAGAAGGTGCATTTCCCATCCTTCCCTATCAAGGAAGGTTACCCTTCTCTAAAGACCACATGCATAGGTGGAAAAATAACATCGTAAAGAGGAAAAATTACTAAGAAGTTAATAATGTTATACATTGTATTAACTTCATAAATGGCACTAATAATTTTGCTGTGGGTGAAGGGCATGAGGGAACTAGGAGAGATAAAAGATGTTATATCTATAATAGTTAAAGGATTCCATAAAATAGATGCACCACCTGAGGTGAACACAGAATGATGTTCTGAGAAAAACATTGAAACTTCAGGTTTTTATCATCCTAAATATCAGGAGCTTTAAGTGAAGAGAACAGGATTCCACACACACAGTTTCTGCTTCAGATGTTTGGACCAGTTTCAGCCTCTCTGGGCAAACTCTTCCATGCAAGATCATCCTTTTGTTGCCTCTTATTTTGGTTGCTCCCACAATGTTCCTGCTCCAATAAAGTTGCATTGGGCTGTGTGCAGAAGAGATATCTCCAAAGAGGCACAAAGGAGGGAGAAGTGAAACCTCCTCCATTCTAATGGAGGCTGCAAAACCAATTGCATTAATACTCCCTCTATTCCTTAGTGCATGATTTGAAGATGAAATTTGATAAGCAACTATCTCTGCATCATCATCATGACGAGGCAGTTCAATAGTTAGAGCCTCAACACTCTACCAGCCTGAAGGAGGCAGAATGAAAACTTCACTCTTAAAATTGCAATTGTGCTGTTCAATTCTGGGATTAAAAAAGATTAAAACTTTTAAGAAGTTGGCAGAGATATAGACATCACAGAAAAGTGGTGTCTCTGTTAGGTTCAGGGTACAAGATTAGAAGAATATAAGTAACAGAAGAGTTGAGCATCATTTCTCTGCCTTGGTGTGCATAATACCAATGATCTATGAGATATTCAGAGAGGATCCTCAAAAAGATTCTACCTAGTTAATTTTCAAAAATAAAGACATTTGCCTACATTCTTCCCACTCATACAGGTAAGTATGCCAGAGAATTTCGGGAAGGAAGCCAAAGGTATTGAAAGAACACTTAGAGTAAATCCTATTGGAATTCACTCAGAGTGAATCCCACTGAAATCATCCTTTAAGGACATCAGAGCAAAATGGGCTAAGAAACTCCAAGCCCCGCAAACACTTTGGCATCTAACTTGATCGACTTGTGAGATTTTTTTCCTCCTTGTTGCTTTTTGCATTGATATAGTTGTACATTAAAGTCCAGATCACACATTAATGGGCTGATCAACTGTGTTTGCAGCAAGCTGTTGCCTTTAAAGTACTTTCTTTTTTCCTTCTCCTCTGCAAGGTGGACACAAACCCTGCTGCTTCCTGTTGGCTTGATATGCAGGAGAGGAATTAGAAACTGTTTTGTCAGAAGGCAGGGAAGAAAAAGGTGAACAAAGGCCTCATTATTACCCTTTTGAATCTCAACAACTGCACTAAGGACACAGTGGGCTGTCCTGGGTCAGTATTGACAGAACCTACAAACTTTGGTGTGTCCATCAGGGAACCATTTGCCTGCAGAAATTTTGCTGCTGGAAAAGAATGATGAACTAAGCTAAACCCCTCTACTTTTTTGCTGGAAAGCAGGCATGTTACCAGCACACTGTCCTCATGCCTGGACAATTGTGACAGCGGGGGCATGCAAAACATATTGTCCTAAAGAAACATCCCATTCTGCTGGAGCACTCTGTGTCACCAACACCAGTGGTGACCTGACTTTGGGAACAGCACAGGAGAGCTCCTTCCTGAGTCCAAACAGGGGATCCCACCTCTTCCCTCCTGGGAAACCTCAGACACATTTTAAAACGATTCCTGGCTTGTGACTGGGAAGATAAGCATTTAGATTTAAAGTCACCATCAGTTTGGCCTGCCATGACACCACCTGGAGATCGTTTGTAATCACTATATTTAGTGTACACTAAATGTAGTTAGCATATAGTTGGAGAAGAACTGATGACAACTACCAAGAAAAGAGTGTCTTGGTTTATAGCAACACTAAGAAAAGTGTTTAATTGTCTACAAAGCTATTAAACTGCTTTTCTTAATGTAGATTAGTTCAGCAATAAAAATTGGAGATAATTATCAGGAATCTGTTAGATTAGATTTAGAGATACACTACTTTATTCATCTGGAAGCAGAAAAGTTGCCTCCTAGTGCATGCCAGGACAGTAGGGCCATGTCCTTTCCATGGAGTTTCCTTTCCCAAGTGTTATTTTATGCCTCAAATGCTAAAAGATGTTTTGCTGCTGCTCCATGGGAGAAAGGTAGCCTGTAGAGCAGAGTATACAGGCAGAAGTGGACCAGTATTTTCCAGCTGGAACTAGGTTGTTGCTATAGTAACACTCAAATGATAGACAGATTTTCTGAATGTGCAGTGGTCTACTGTGATAAGAGGGCTTCCAGGATTCCTACCAAATTGCTCCAAACTTGCTGGAGTGCAATAGATGAAATGCTACATTTTTGAAATAGCACAAGCAAACAAAAACCAGCACAATAACCAAATAATTTTTTCTCCCTAGCTTTCAAATAAAAACTGTGCTTAACACATGGCATTTATATTCCTAGACAATATCTTCCTGACAATCTCTTTTTAGTGCACTGGCATTCCAAATGACAGACCACACTCTAAGTTTAACACCACCTACAGATTGATTTAATACGCAGCATGCAAAGTCTTGTGTGCACACGTCACTGAATCCTTTGGAGCTTTATTTTAGGGTGAATGCAGCCTGTGCACTGGTGAGACTCCCACTGAGTCAGTGGAGCCTTACAAGAGCACACCACTCTGTTTGGGGCTGTATTTTGCAGCACAGAGACCTTAGAGATAAGCACATGATGGAACAAATATTACATTCATAAACCATCCAAAGAGAAGCTTCCCAGGGGCCACTTCCATAAAGTATAAAACATACCCCCCTTGGTCATGTCCCCCTCACACACACGGTGCATGTGGTTTTCATTCAAAGCAGTCTCCTCCTCTGCTCTTCCTTCTTGCTCTGCTCCAAGGGAGGAGGGTTCAGGATTTTGGATTTCCAGGAAGAAATCTTTCTCTGAGCACAGCCGGGGCTCGTGAGCATTGCAGAGGCATTTTGGCTGTGTCTCTTCATCATCCATTAGCTCTCAGTGGGAGTGCTACTGCACAGTCTGCAGTCTGCAGCTGACAGAGTGCCTTTAATATCCCTTTGTCCCCAGTACCCAATCCCCCCAGTATTTCCTCTCCCTAGAAAGCTGCTGCCAATTATATTGGTGAAATCTTCCACTGAACTTAGCCTGATTTTTTTTAAAGGAAATTTCATCCCCATTGAAATATCCAAGACAGAGGTTTTGACCTGTTTGTGTTTATGAAATACAGTGTGCACTTAGATTACCCTCACTACCCTTAGACTTGTAAACTAGCTATTACTAGTGCCTTTATCCTCAAAAAAGATGTGGGACATTGGAAAGTTTTAATAGCAGCTTTGATGTAAAGGTAGCTGTTAACTTGGAGACCTTTGCACAAAATGTTAAATGAGAAGCCTTAAGCTGGAAACCAAATTTTCCTCATTTCAGGGCTTAGATCTTATGCACACAGTCCTTCTGCTATCAAACATTTCTAGATAATAAAGAGGAAAGCTTTCCTACACCTGTATGACAAAATCTCATTGATTGTAAGAGGAATTAAATGTGCTGAAGGGTGTCAGAAGCAGTAAATCATGTGCATGCCTAGATATCATAACAGATATATAATTTAGGAATGGATTAATACATGAAAGAATAGCTTGGAGTTTGATTAAATAGTTATATGCATTTGTTGTTGGTTTTTTCATGCATTTTTTTTCTTGCTTACTTGGTTTATACAACTTTGATAATTTCTTGCAATAGGGCTTAACCAAACAAAAAGATGAATTGCCTTTATGATTCACAATGCACTCTGGATAATTAATTACTCAGCATTTATGGTTTGGCATGTGGTCATCAATCGTTCAAAAAATTCATGTTTGTAAACATATCCTTTGCATCTGGTCTTCTTATGTCAGACTTCAAAATGACTAGTGGAGATATGACAGAGCTATAAATGTCTTCCTTCAAAATTTACTAATTGTGCTCCAGTTTATTTCTTGTGGGAAAAATTAAGCAACAGATGTGACAGGGCAGGAGCTCTAAGGAAGAATAGTAAAGCATCTTGAATGGTTCTCAAATGCATTTTTTTTTTCCCTCTTTTTGTTGCTAGATGTTGGAATCCTTAACTGCTCTTTGTTATGGCTTCTGTCTGTGAGCATTAGCTCTGACTGTAAGGTGGCTTGACCTGACAGACTTGAAGTCTGAAATGAGACCTGTGGCAGAACAAGAAGAAAAGCTAACCAACACAGTTAGTATCTAGCCAGCTCTGCCCAGCAGGGGAAGGCAGTGTAAGAACCACAAATCCTGAAAGAATAGGCTTTATTTTTTTATCAGAAAGATCAGCAGCTCCATGGCTTACAAAAAGAATTCTTAATACTCTTCATTGTAAGACTTAAGACTATCTGGTCATTAGATAGCAGAAATCACAACCATCTGAGCTAGAACTTTTCTTTGGGGTTGAAGTTGATGTATGAGATATGTCCCACAGCCAACTGATTTTCCCACCACACAGTCCTGATCATCACCACCCAGGGCTGCTCAATGCCCTGAAAGGGGCAAATATTCTATGAGGGAAATGAAATGCCTTCTTATGCAGTTAAGGATCATATGATCTTTGAGACAGACTCATCTTCAGATCGCTTGAGTTATGTTATTTCTTCATTTCCTAAGTTGCAAACACTTCTATTTCAAACTGTGCACTGTTTACCAAGTGATTGACAGCCACTATAAGTATGCATATATCTATGCAAATACTGAGAGCGTATGCAGCATCTATTTTTAGAAGTGATACAGGAAAAGGCAACTGAACACCATTTCTATTTAAATTATAGTGTCAGTTGGTTTCACTTCATTGCTTTTTTAAAGAGTAACTTGTGCTTTTAAAATCAGATGCCAGCTACTGTGCCACACAGTGAAACTTTGATCTGCCTTAAGTGTAGGCTTCAGCTATAATATACACCTGTTGAAGGACATATATTTAGAATTAGAAGGACCTTCCTGGTTGCCATGAAACATCTCTACAGGCTATGCTGAAAGGGCTGACTTCTTCTGGGAGGCCAGGATGAGGGCTTTTGAACAAGAGTAGGTACAATTTTAGTGACTGCAGAGACTCCACGTGCAAATCAATGAAAATCTTATGCTTGTTCACTTTGACCTACTGTGTCAGAGAGATTTTTGTACTGCAGGTGTCAGGCATCTCTGTTCCAGAGTTTGTGGCCCTATCTCCATCCATTTCCTCCTAATATTCTACCCTGACATCAGGGTAAGCCATGAACCCCACAGACCCATTATGTGTTTTCCAAGCCTATTTTGGGGGGTGGAAGAAAAGGAGTCTTTATTATAAATAGTTTTTTTAGCACAATAATATATTATAATAATAAACAATAATTATATAATAATAAAGGTAAGCAAACTTGCTTGTCTGCTGCCTGTAAGACTTGAACATGCTCAGAGGTGACAGTGTTAGCACCCCATCTTGCACCATCTGAACCCCCAGTCTCTGACTGTTGTATGTACAATCCACACCACTTTGGGGACAGAAAGAGTCAAGAGGGGTTTAAGGCTTAGAGTGTAACAAATTCTAGATACTGGAGAGTGACCGGCAGCATGCAAACAAGACAGGCCACACCCCCTAAGGCTGGGTTCATGGAGTCCTAAACTAAAAGAGCCTAGACTGTGCATAGTAGAAGCAGGGAAATTATCTATATTTGTCTTTGCTTGCCTCAGATCCTGGTGTGCCATGTTATCACTGCTTCATTTTTGCTGCAGCTTAGGGAAGAGGAAGGCAGCTGGGAGATTGCCCTGCACAGGGGCAGCTCTGACAGCTCCAAAATGTGGTTGGTAGTGTCAGTTCTTCCCTGGTGAACAGGTTAAGCAAGCAGCAGGCTCTGAGGAGCCTTGGGAAGCCCCATGCAAGGAAACACTTGAACTCATAAGAACAATAAAAAACCCTTGAGTACCACTGTAGGGCATTTTTTATGTATGTGGAATGAAGAAGTGGGTAGCTTGTGCTGACAGGACTCAAAGGCTTGGATGCTTGGCAGCAGAGCTGAGGTACACAGAAAGAATCCAGGGGAATAAATCAATAGCACTGCATTATGTGTTATGAAAAATCTACAGAGAGGTTTAACACAGCTATCTCAATGAATGCAGTGAATGAGTTTCAGCAGAAATTACCCAGTCAATTCCTTCTCTTGCTGATGCACAGAACAGGGATGAAGATTTTGCATGGCTAAATATAGAAGGACTGTGGGGCAGAGATATTTTGTACACCTTGACTAGATCTTGCAGTTTAGACAAGTCTCTCTGTGTCAGAGAGAGTACCACTCAGAATACCATGGGTTTGCCTTCCATTTAGGCTGGCCTGTATTAGAGAGGCTTTATCCTGCTATTTTCACTAGCACACAACAATATAGGCCTTTTTTTGTGTGTTTTACATCTGTTTCTGGAAGCTGAAGTTTATGTAATTTGAAAGTACCATTTGTACTAGAGAAACTCATTTTGCAGCTGGAAGCAGAATAAGCTCTGCCCCTAGAAGCACCTTTAACTGGTATGATTACATGGGGTCTCAGGAAAATAAGAATGGCTTCTTTACTAGTGCAGCTAAAGCTGCAAGACCTGCTAGCCTAAACAAGTCTTTAGATGCACTTTTCCCACTCCAGCTGTTTTCACCCATAACACTCCCAGAGTTCTCAGGTCCTTCACTGCAACATGGAGTGCAGGGAGGGAGATGGAATTGAAAACCATCAATTGAAAACCATCAATCTGCTTTCTTTCTGAGTACCAAACTAGGGGAGTGGGCATGGTATGCAACAATGGTCTATTTTCAACCAGCTTGATTGCAGTGACGAACCCTGATTAATCTGCATGTGTGAATAAGGCCTTTGCATTCTGCCTGGAAGTAAGCTCATTCTGTAAGCATGGCCTGAGCTTGCCAGCCCTCCTTCAGCACACAGCTCCCTCCACAATCCCCCAGATCACACTCTCTGGCTGCCTTATAGCCACTGGAAAAGTGTCTGCCCACATTCTGAAGGACACTGTTTCAGCTAGAGCCTTACCAAGTGCACAGTGCCTCTGCAGAAAGAGAACAGACAGGAGAGAATTTACTTTAAATGGAGCCAACTTAATTACAAAACAAGAACTTTTCTTGGGTAGAATGATGGCTTTGTCATGGCTTTTTCTGCTTCCAGGATTCTTTTTGTTTAATTTATCTTTACTTTTTTGTTTTTTTAAATCTGGGTGTGGTGCCTGAGGGCTTGGCTTGGGACAGGTGAGTGCTACATGCATGTGGCCAGCCTAAGCCCCATTCTGACACATCCTTCACTTTCTCAGAGCTTGAGTTTGAGGGTTTTTGTTCTGGGAGCCTCCCTACTCCATGGGGAGCTAGTCAATATAGTGATAGAACATGGGGAGAGATTTATCTCATCCTGAAATAAATGCCTATTAGCTGGTCAGCTGAATCCCTTCCAGACTCCAGTGAGTATACAGAGAAAGAGAAGGAGGTAAGTGCATGGTCAAATCAAACTGAATACATCAGCTATAGACATTTTTATTGACTCTCATCAGGGACAGCATTAACTAGCTAGGATTACCATAATTTTGTGGATACCAGAAATTCAAAATTACTGCAAAAGTCAAGACTCCAACATCTAATGTGCTCACGTACTTAAGATACCTGAGAAAAGATAAGAAGCTCCAGGACTGAGAAGCTCAGTTATATAGGCATGAACATTGTTTCTAAGGATTTTCAAGCATATAATCTCACAGGATTTTTCCCAAAAGTGTCTGAGACTTGTTCCTAGCAGTAGAATCATAGAATCACAGTGTCATAGAAGAGTTTGAGCTGGAAATAACCTTTAAAGACCATCTAATCCCATCTCCTGGCAATGAGCAGGGACCTCTTCAACTCAATCAAGTTGTTCAGATCCCTATCCAAACTGAGCTTCAGTGTTTCCAGGGATGGGGCATCTGCCATATCTCTGGGAAATCTGCTTCAGTGTTTTACCACCCTCACTGTAAAAAACTTCTTCCTTATTTCTGATCTAAATAATCTTATCTAAATCACAGCTAAATAACCAATGATTGACTGGTCCCTAAGTCCTCCAGTGCTTAAATTAATAGTAAAGTTTTGAGTATTTGGGGGAAGGGAAGATGGGGCTGTGCCTGGAATATTTGGAGATTAAGTCCATATCTGAAGTACTCTGCATGATGTCCTGGAAGTCTCAAGGATAGACTCTCCAGAGTGAAAGGAGGAAATTTGTCCTGCTTTTCTTAATTTCATTCATTACTACAAGTTTTGTTCCATTATAGCGAATACTCAACTCCTGTATGAAAATATATTTGTACATGCATACTCATTTTCTGGTCCAGCTCTTTTGGATACATGAGGAATTGTATCCAGAGACATTATTACATGGAGGGGAATTATATCTCTGAGGAGTCTGAAAGCAATCAGAAACACTAGATGAAGTGAGTAGAGAGAACCCACTCCCACCTGACTGCACACAATACTCCCTGAAATCCTATTCCATATGGAATATGTATCTGTTCCCTATGGAACACATGTGGTGCCACTGAATTTGCTGCAAGTACAGCCTAGTTCCATAGAAGTACCTAATATCTGATATTTAATCTTGCATATTCAGCAACTTGTGCTCTAAAAGCAGGGAAAAAAATTAATTCCCTTCTTTGACCTGACCCTTAAGCACTGAAACCTGTACATGGCCCACATGCAGGCTTAACCCCTTCAGATCTTTCACTATTTCTAAAAGCAAGACTAGCTTCTATTGTGAAAAATACAAAATATACACAGACTGTCTCTTTGTTGTTTCTTTGGGCAGAGACAGGAAAAAAAACCCACCAGCTCTTCTAGGGGGTAGGGTAAGATGTTTGCAAGGGATTAAATTCTCTTGTATAAGGACACTGCTGATTTTCTGCCTAGATATTACTTCCCTGTCTCCTGTGTGCTGCTTGTCTATTACAAAGGAATAGTAATGCTCAAATGCCCTGAAGTATGACAGAAATGAAGGTCATGGAACAGATATAGTCAACTCTTATTCTTTGATCCAGCTTTGAATAAAGACCCACCTAGAGGACTGCAGCTGTGGCTGCATTCTTTGCCCACCAACAGGGATGGAAAACCATGTGAGTTTTCAGAGATGTCAGAATGGGCATCCTTTTTTCAGATTAATGTGTTCATCTTGTTTTGAGGACAAATGCAAATAAAGTACCTGAAATGATTACACTGCAGGTGTAATTCATAGCTCTGCCTCTAAAATCATGTGACCATGCATGAAATAGGATGCTTCTGACTTCAAAACCTATTTTCTCCTAGGAAGATCAAACCCTCGTATTTTCACTTAGTGTATATAATACCATAAATTGGTAAACATGTTTTATAGAACATTATAGAAAAAAAAAAATTCTATTGGAGAAAATAACAAGGGGGGG
>VZRH01005249.1:135738-151158 GCA_013397555.1 Urocynchramus pylzowi
TCCTTGCAAATAATCTCTCTCCATTTTTCTTTTAGGCTCCTTTCAGGTACTGGTTGGCTGCAGTTAGGTCACCCCAAAGCCTTCTCCTTTCCAGATGGAGCAATCCCAGTTTTCTTAGCCCTTCCTCATAACTTGGAGAGAGGTGCTCCATCCCTCTAATCATCTTCATGGTCCTCCTCTGGACTTGCTCAAACAAGTCCATTGTTTGATGTCCGCCCTATGCTGGGATCCCAGAGCTGGATGCAGTATTCCATGTGGGGTCTCACCAGAGCAGAGCAGAGCAGAGCAGAGCAGAGCAGAGCAGAGCAGAACAGAGCAGAACAGAGCAGAGGGGCAGAATCACCTCCCTCACCCTGCTGGCCACTCTGCTTTGGATGCAGCCCAGGATGAAATTGCTTTTCTGAGCTGTGAGCATGCACTGTCAGCTCATGTTCAGCCTCTCATCCACTATCCAAAATGTCATGCTCAGAGAAAATCATGACGGTGTTAAAAGTACATTTTCCCCCAAGTTTTGTGTTTTCCACTTGCCTTCAGTTTTCAGGGTCTTGAAGGCATAGCAGCCTTCCTCTTTTCAAGAGGTTCTTCCTAGCTGCAGAGGCTAAGTCTTATTTTTGTGATGCACGAAGTGAGGGGTGCTTGGAGAAAAGTGAAACTCCCTTGATACAGCCACATGTCATGCCTCCTAAATGCAGCCCATGCCTCATGTTCCAGCAGCCCAATGCCACCAGCTATTTCCTGGCTGGCACATCTCTCCTGCCAAAGCTCACTGCTGACCGTCAGTGGCTGTCCTGAGACTCTTCATTATCCCTGTGTCCTGCCACCTACAGCAACCCACTCTCCGCTCTGATTTGCAAATTTCAGGTGTCCATGTCCACACCACAGTGACTTGTTGCATCTTCCCCACTGCTCATTCTTACTTGGCTGGCAGACAGAGCCTGATTCTTCACCCTTGTGCCTTCTTGGTTTGTGACCTCCTTTCGTTTCCTGAAATCTCTAGGCTGTCTCTCATATAAATGCTGAATTGAATCCTTACCTTTCCTAGAAGGATCTTGCCCACATGCCCTTCCTCAGATTTTTCTCTAGGAAAGAATGGCTGCTTGGGAGAAAGCTGATAGACTGACTGCTGCAGATCCTCTTTCTCATAACACTCACAGCCCAGGGCAGGAGGCACACAATGAAGCCTTTGCCACCCACTGGCTTTTGGGCTGCACTCATGCCAAGTCTCAGTCCTGAGTTAGTAATGGTCCACATGCATTATTTCTTTTGGTTGTTTCTTAAGTGTGGCTGTCAGTCATGCACATGTGAAGACAATGAAGTTCTCAACTCAAAAGAGGTCGTGCATTGAGGTCTGTATTCCATCATACTTCTGTAGGCAGCATTTCCCTCATAATGGATGAACAGCTTGTTTATAATTAAACTAGCCTAGGGACATCCCTCAGCTTGGTTTTCTGTATGCCTTCTTCCTATTCAAGCAGCAGCAAGGCAAGGACAGGCAATAGTTGTGTGGAAAATGTGCTAAAGAGTATCTGTATCAAGTTCAAGCAGTACAAACATGGCTTGGGTGAGGAAGGGAATCTTTTAACTGAACAGAGCCCCTAAGCATCGGAGACACCCCGAGATGGAGATACTTTTGGTGAGGGACATTTACTGGACCATGGCCCTGATTAAACATTGGAGCTCACCTTAAAGAGTTATCCCAGCAGCTGCAGGAGTTGGAGAGGATGTCCTGCAGCTGGGTTAGACTATGAAGCTTCCTTTTCTTTCTGTGCATCTTTTTACTGCATCTATTATATACTTTTACTGCATCTATTTTTTTCTAGAAATGCAGCAACTCCACCACTGTTTTTTGAACCATGGAAGCCAAGTCTGTCTTTCCTTTTCCTTAATTTTCTCTGGTGATCAGGGTGATTTTAAGACAATTGGCAAACTACTGATGTTCCATTTGCCAATGAAACAATAAGTAATAAAAAAACTTTACTAGACCATTCTTGCAATTCTCAGCATGTCCCTCAAGACTTGGGCAGTAACTGAGTGCTTCCATACTAAACAGTAGGGACCACTTTGACCGCTGGTCATGTAAGTCATCAGCTGAAAAGGGATGTTCTCTAGGGATCATTGTTAGCCAGTGTTTCTGGAATGTGCTACACAGCAACGGGAAGAGGTGCAGGCCTCCTGCAAGTTTGAAACAAGAGCCAAGAGGGAATATGATTTTCCAAGGCTGGAAGAGCACCATTTATAAGGCTAAATAACCGATGCTCCCATCTAGTGGTGAAACTGTACCCAGTGGCTCAGATGTCAGACATCAACCTGAGCCTCCCAGGAGACATGGAATTGGAAGGGCCATGCCACAGGACAGTGCCACTCCTGGGAACGTCTGTAGGGCTTTGCAGTCTGTGGGGGGCTCCCAGAACCATTTAAAAGCTCATGAGAAATTGACTAATAAACTAATTTAAAACTACAAGATTAGTAATAACCAATTAAAATCATAACATAGGGATCAAGGGTGCTTTGGAGGCGAAGGAAGCATTCTCAGCAGCATTCTCAAAATTTCTTAAGTAACCTTCAGTGAGATGTAGGCACCTTCATTATCTTGGCATTGGCTCCTAAAGCATGAAGGCTGCTATCAAAATACTACCCAAAGATAGTAACTAGCAACACATTATGATTGGGTTGTTGCTACAAGATTACCATGTAATTAATATGCTAATGTTCTGCTGAACGCTGCTGAGCTTATAATTATTGGCCAGAAGAATACCATACTTTTGTTTGTTTCATTCTTTTTAGTTTACACCTGAAAGCTTACAGTCAGATGTGAGCAATTACCATAGACTCAATTTATTGGAAATCACCCTGTGACACTATTGTAAATAATTTCATGAGGTCTGCTCAGTTCTTTCTAATATGCTTACTTCCATTTGATATGCTTGGAAGATGATCAGATCAGCAGGAAAGGGTGCTGTTCTTCTCACTGGATTCTTTTTTTTTTTTTAAAGGCACAGCTGATGCCTACAGGATATCCCCAGATGCAAAATTCATTAATGATGCTGAGACTGTACTTTGTCACAAGAATGGTAAAAAAGGTTTTAGTATATTCTGTTGTTATACTATAATTGCTACTGCTCTGTTTTGACTTCACTGCCCTTCTTTACTATACCTACATATGGTAAAGCAAATAGGAAAATTATTCTAACACTGGTCTTATATACACACACTTTCCAACATATTTTGCATTTCACACTGCCATAATTCCCATTGTCCTAATTTCTCAGTACAGTGCAACATATGATAGGACTTAACAAAAAGCAAAGGACAGGACACTCCTTGAGAGGACAGAATATTCTGGAGCCCACACTTAATGCAGCTGAAGGACAGAAAGGCAGCTCTTCTGACAAGCAGTAGGACTCCAAGCAACAGACAAAGATTGGCTTGCATTTCACTGCAGGTCACAATAAAGAAGGAACTACACATTTTCTGTTTAACCTGAGTAGGAAGAAGAGACAGCAACATGGATAGAGCTTGGCTGGATTTTAGCTGATTATCTAAATTGTTCTCTCCAAAAAGCTAATCCAGTATTGGCAAGCCATGAATTTAATGACTTGGAACAAGATCCAAAGTGAACCCACAGAGTGGTTTATGACACGTTTGCTAATGAAGGATTCTGTGTTTATTTATAGGGATGAAATTGATCCAATATGAAGTAATATATGAGAAAAAAAATCAGTATGAATTAATTTAGGTTGACTGAAACTAAGCAAAAAGTACTGCTAAAACTATTGGGATGATGAAAGTGCTGATAAAATCCATTCAAAATCAAAACATAGCTGTCAGTGTTTGCATCCTGTGTGGAGGTTTTACACCTGCAAATGAAGGAAAAGTCTGTGGCAAATGAGTGAGAAGCCACAAACACAGTGGGTGGTTGTCACAAGAAATTATGCTGCCAGAGTAAAAGAAAAATCACTCTTCAAAATGAGAGCAATACATGGGTAGCAAATAGACCAAAGATGCTGCCTTAATGAAGAAGAAAGTTAAGGAAAGTAAAGATCACATCAGAACTAGTGTCACCTTGTCAGTGAGAGACCAGGGGTCACTGACAGAAATTATTCCTAAGATGAATGCCACTGCAAAGCCCAAGCAAAATTGCAGTACACCAGTCAAAATAATACTTGTAGATGTCCATAAGCAATCACAGCTCTCAAACCTTGCAAAATTGTCAGGCAGAAATTTTTTGTAAAGGACAGAACTGCTAATCATCATGTCAAGCATGTCCACAAGCACACTGCATACTCAAGCACATATGGATCCGACATTCAGGTTGTGTAAAACTGCCATTCCTGTACTAAAATCCTGAGAACTTCAGTCTAGGATACAACATGACACAAATCTGCATCATGTTCCAGACACCTAAGAAAGGAACAAGTGCATCATCAGAGTAAAATATTTTCATCCTGTTCTTTCAGCTTAGGACAGCCCTAAAAATTTGGTAGAAAGATGTGCTACTGTTGTTGTGTATTTGACTTAAAAAGATATTAGAGGGTGCAAGTTATCTTGCCAAGTTTTTACCTTATTTTTCAGAAGTCTTGGTAACACTCAGATCTGTTAACGATTGCATTTCAATGGAATGCTGGCAGGAATCCACCTTCATCAAATGATGTAAAAATAAAAATTCAGATGGATGCATCCAAGAGATGACTTGTGGCTCTGTTACTGCAGGTAGGGCAGTGAGCAGTTTATGTATGCAGCTCTTCCACCTCTACAGTAATAAGGTATGCACAGATTGAAAAAAGAGATGTATGCAATTGTGTTTGGCTGAGAGGGTTTCCATCAATACGTGTGTGGGAGAAATGTGATTGTGGAATCTCATCATAGGTTACCCATGCTGGCTCTATTGCAAACCCATCTGAAAAACTCAATCTATAAATATTTTTATTCCTATTTGAATAATGTGGTTTGTCGTTAAATACCAGGGCTCTAAAATACATACTCTAAGCAATTTTATGTTTATATTAATTGAACTTACCTTATTGCTATTCTACCTCTGTTATGAATGGAGATAAAGTAAGGGATCTAGAGGGTGATGCAATAAACATATTTTGTTTCATTTTAGCACAACATTGGTATTGCTGGTGACAGAGAATCATCAGTAAATGAAGTGACCTTGAAACTACCAATTGTGTGAGGCATTAACAAGAGGGAAGACATGACAAAAATGACAGAGCATTTTCACTCCTCCTGCATTCCCCTGTCAAAGAGGAAGTACAGAAAACCATAGCATCTGTGCTAAGGAAACATCTATGAGCATTAATCAATTATAATGCTAGTCCTCTGTGTGCTGGATGCAGTGTCACTCTCTCATAAACAGTTTACTTGTTCCACTACCATCAACTCAATTATTTGAGATGCCTCTTGGCAGGTGCATATGACGTGCTCTTTCCAAAGCTCCTTTGTGATGAAATATTCTCAATGGCTTAATGTATATTCCCATATACCACAGTCTCTTAAAAGCCCAGTCACATCCCTAGTTCAAAAACCCCTCAGCAACATTCAAGCTGATAATATAACAAGAGCCAGTCACAGTGACAATAAATTTGTGACTTATCTGTTGAGGCCAAACAAACCACTCAAAAGCATACCACAGCCTGAGTGGGTTGAAGTCTATCCTTGCCTCATCCTCTGGCATGAAGAAGTGTGAGGAGTAAGAGGGTGGGAGCACTTGGGAAAGAGCAGAGCTGCGTGACTTGGAGCCTCCTCTCTAGCCAGTCTGGATGTGGGAGAGAGCCCACACTTGGCACAGACTGGCAGGCTCTGAGACAGCAGCACCAGCTTCTCCACCAGGAGAAGCAGATTCCTGAATAACAGAACTACTCAGATCAACAGGATAACATCACACCATGCTTGGGGTCCTATATTCTCTTGAGTGTCAGAAGGAAATCTCTATGCTTTGAGGGTCTCCCATGGTTCAGGTAAGATCTTTAGCTCTTGAAGAGATTTCTCTGTGACTGTCCTGTTGCTGCTGAATATAAGACTTAAAGCAAGGGGCTCAGCAGGCACCTAAATCAAACCATGACTGACCATATACATGTCAATCCACAACTACTGGTATACCAACACCATCCTTGGGACCTCAGTTCATGCTTTTAATTTGCTAAAATAGAAACCCTCCTCATAACTAGTGAAAAAAAAAAAAAAAAAGATATCATCATAAGTGTTGGCTCATTGGGTGTAGTTATATTTTCAAGCACCAGGTTTTACAGATGACTTCCACTACAGTGGGTGGCAGTGCACAATACTGGGAGATGGAGCCCCCTTCATTTGCTTTATGCTCATTCCTTATTAAAATCCTTCCCTTCCTCATCCACTGCTAGAGACCAATCTTCTCCCACTGTACAAAACCATGAGAAAACTGTAAATGAGAAGTCTGGCTACAGATATTCAGGAAATTCCCTGCCAAAGGTTGTGCTATTTATCCACAGTGCACTGTATATGCTTTACAGATGTGGAATATAATTAATGGATAATATTACCTGTCTCCACTTTTAAAGCTGTTGTGTCAAGATGATGTCACATACAGGCAATACTCCCTGGCTAAATTAAACTCCCATGGCAGTAGGGAGGGAAGAAATTTAGGGCTATTTGCTGCACAAGCCCAGATCCCATTGCTTCATTTTGCAATAGAAATGACGTACAAGTAGGCTAGCTTGTCTTATTTGCAGTTATTTTGTACTCTGATTTTCCTATATTATGGGGCAGTCAGACCAAAAATATGTTGTTGTTAGAGCCATGTATAATCTGTTCTTTCTGCTTTGAGAATGCTTTGTTTATAAGGCTATTTGTTGGAGAGACAGAGGACAAATAGGAGAGGCCCATTCCATATTGCTAAAACTAAATTCAGATATGACAGAGACACAGAAGTGGTGCCACAGTCCTTCCAGTTTCATCTGCTTTTGATCCTACCTCTGTGGAAAATAATAGCAAATCCCCATTGATCCCAAGGTTAGAGAGCAGGGCTTGACTTCAAAACATCTGCTGAACAGCTCTCTGGTGAGTGCTGACATTTTTGACTCTCAAACCCTTCATTAGGGTTTGCTGGCTTGTTTCATACTTAATAAACTTGCTGTGCAATCATGATGTTCCTGCTGCTATGGGAGACAGCCCATGGATGATATACACCCCCATGAATTCCCATCAGGAGGTGTAGATGTTCCATTATGATGCAGGTATATTTACAACTACTTCCATCCTGTTTGACATTCACTAGACTTTTTAGTTTGTAATCCAACCAGATTTATGTGCTTCTACATTGCTGAAATCTCAGTGTGCTCCTGTGTCATCTCTGGCACCAGCTACCTGGGCACATTTTCTTGGTCTTCTTCACAGATATCAGGATTTCTCAGAACGCAGAGCTACCTTTTCTTGAACTCCACCTGCTGTAGTTTTACTTTGGGTTTATGATTTTATTCTTTAGGACCAGGTGATAATTGAAGTAAGTGGTCTTTCTGAGGTTAAGAAAAACAGTATTTTGCCTTAGCAAATACGAGGATATAGATCTTATAGGACTATAAGCTCAAACTCACATCCACCATACTATTTCCTTACCATGATGAAGCTTTCTTTATCATAAGATCAAAGTCTTGCCTTGCCTTGCCTTCCATCTTTCAGCTGTCATTTATGTGTTTTTTTCCTTTTCCTCCAAATTGTCAGTGAATGATTGCAGCCTTAGCTAGAATTCCCACTGACTTGACTGGTTCAGACTTTTGTAACAGATTTAAGTAATTGCCCAGTTATTTAAGATACAGCCACTTACTTATTAGTCCAAGAGGATTTCCATGTAATGGAGAAACACAGATGTTCTGAAGTTTCCTCTTAATAGGTGAATGTCCCTGCTTCTTTAGTTTTCCTCTGGTGGGTAGATGGTCAAATGTCCCAGGAGCTGCAATCTGATACAGATATGTATTCATGGTCCCTGATGAGAAACAGAAAAAACTTTCTATGGAGGCCTCAAATTGATAGCATTGTTTGTTGCAAATTTCCCAGATGTTATGATTCAAATGTTTTCATGATGCAGGGGAAAACAGCACTTTCCCTGCAGCCAGAGGAGCTCAAGGCTTTCCAATTATGGTCACACACTCAGACTTATTAGCACAAAATTTAATTTGAGTTAATCAGACTGAGGTGGGTAGAGCGCGAAATTAACTTGACTTCCATTTTGCATCATACAGCAAACCAACTTGGTGAAATCACTGTAGAAATCTGAGCTGCAAATGATGGATGAGCTGAAAAAAACCCCAGAGAATAAACAGAGTTGTGCAATCACCACTGCACTAAAAGGGACACAATATTCAATTCACTTGTTTGGAGAAATGCTTTACTTCCCTGGCAAATCAAAGGGTGTGTGCCCTCAGCTGCACCCATGTTTTGCCTCTGAAGCCAAGAACAGAGTTTGGACCTGAAATAATTGTCTTCAGCATCCCCTCTGTTCTGAGAGCTGTATGTGCTCTGTCAGTCAATCTTGCCAGAATTTTCCAAACTGTTATTTTTGCCAGGAAATGACAATTTAATGAAAATAGAAACACATCAGTTTCAATGAAACTTCCATTTGCAGTTCAAGACTCTTGTTCAAAATCCAGAGGGAAAGAGAAGCATTTACTGGGGGCAAGCCAGAAGCCACAAGTTGTCCAAGTGGAAAGGATATGGGTTTCAAGTGTCTGCTCCTTGTGAAGAAGAGTAAGAATATACACCTGAAATCTTCCACAGCTCAGAAAAGTACAGTGATGACTGGCTCTCCTGGAAGCAGGTGTTCCCTTGAACCTATTCAAAAAGCTTCTGTTTCACTTTGATTAAGAACAAAGTCTTGACATTTTCCTTTGGTTTTTTTCTCTCTTTTTTCAAACCAAAATTCTATTTTCCAGCAAAGGGTAACAGTAATTTTCCTTTCCCAACTCTCTACTACCTTTTCTGTGTGGCTAAAATAAATGTTTGGGAGATGGAAGAGGGCCCATAACTGGAACGATAAGTGCCTCTATCTGAGCCTTATAAACAACTGGAAAAAATAAAACAATGCTTCTCAAGCATTGATCTCCAACTTTTTCAGTAAGATTGAGGTCCAAAGTTGACCCACCTCTTGCTATAGACTGTCTTGGTTTTAAAACAGAGATGTTTCTGTCTTGGAGCAAACTGCAAATTTGAGAAGGGTATCAGCCCAGCAAGAAAGCTGCAGAAAAATTTAGAACATAAAAGTGGTAGGGGAGGATTGAGAGAGAAAGGCTTCCACTTCCTTCAAAAAGAGCATAGAAAACAAAAATATTAAAGTTCAATTCTGTGCAGAAAGACCTGGGTGAGACAGGGAGTGAAGCAATGTCAGATGGGCAAAGGAATCAGGAAAAGGGGCATGATCTTACAGCCATGGTGACAGGTGCCTGGATGCCACCTAGCTTCTGACAACAGGACAATTCTCCTCCTGTTTATACCTAGTGCTATCTGCAGGAGGACAAGATTCCCTGCACTAAATGGCTACAATATTTTTTTTTCAGGAAAAGACTAAATTTTATCACCAAATGGGAAACAGTGCTTACTGTTTACTATCTTTAAACCGTGAAATATGCTGGAAAATAAAGACTTTGAATAAAGTTGTCTTTTCAATGTCTATTCCTTGTAGAAAAGTGACACCATTTCAAAACTCAGCTTTTTGCATATGCCTCTATTTGCTTTCTCACTTTTCATACAATAGCTTCTATTTAACCAATTTCAGCAACATATTTAACATCTTTGCAAAAGTAACTGCAACACATTCAAGAGCCCAGTAAAGTAGGATAAAATTCTGTGGTATACTTGGTGCATCCAAAAAATTGGGGAATACAAGATCAATTAGCCTAAGAGTTGTTTTCCCATCTTGACGTCAGAACTCCTGCCTTTGTTATTTAAACAAACCAGATAATGTTTGCACTGTAAAGTTCTGAACTGAAAAATACTGAAACTGAAAAATACTGAAACTGAAAATACCAAAGCAAGGTAGGAACAGGTTTTGCCAACTCCTTCTATTAACAGTGGAGGCTAAAAGTTGCTGACTCACTTTGTGGCACTAATTGGCTAAACCTCCCAGTACTTTAATTGTGGTTTTAACTGTCTTAAAAAATGTATCTGCATATTTAATGCATGATACACAGCCTGTATGTATGCAAACCACCATTAAACCACAGCACTCTTCATATTTCTTGACTTGTCTTAAAGCATTAGGAAAGTATGCCCGATGAGAGCAGCTTTGCTACACTGATCTATCTGCACTCCCTTGCAGCAGAGACGATGCCAGGGGGTTGTTTTAGGCTGTGTACAGCAGAAACCAAGGCAGCATTTCCCTGGCCAGATGCAAAGTTACATGAAACAGAGTAATAACAAACTAGCAATAACCAGCTCTGGAGCAATGAACAACCAGCAACCAAGTTACTCCTGGGAAAGCGCCCCGCATTTTAAATCAAGAAGAAAATGATGACCCATTTTCAAAGCATGAAGTCATTCCTGTCAGAAAACAAACTTTCTTCAGCAATTCCTACCCAGGCAAAACCAGTGTATGGGACTTCTGCAATCTCACTTGAGTCTGTGAATCCCATCTGCAGGAACACTGCACATTGCCTTGGAACTGCACATGCTGTTGGCCAGACAGCACTAGGGGGGACACTTGCAGTGGGAGCAGGCACAAAGGATGAATTCATGAGTGCTTTCTGATCCAGTGGTATCAAGGTACTCTTCTTTGACTTTTTGGTTATGTCTGATAAACCCTTAATTTAAGGAGATGAAGGCTGGTGGTGGTGATCAGGTCAGATGGAAGGATCTTCTAGATCCCTTCAGGTACAAATGCCCTACATCAGACCTCCCCAGTGGTCAGCAGGAGTTGGAGAAGGGGAAGAGATGGCAGAACAGGAGAGGCCTTCTCCTCCAGGCAGGTGCACACTCTGCTGTGCTGCCCTGCACTGTCTGGACTGAAGGGTCAACTCCTGGCCTTGCATGCTGCCCTGCCTCGCTCTGCACAGGCTGGGCTGCCTCTGAGACAGTGTCTGCTGCCCTGGGCAGGCTGGCAGAACAGCCTCTGCCTGCAAAAGTTTTGGGAAGTGAGTATGTATCTGTCTCTCTACTGATAACACCAACCAGGCAAATATGTATTTCTTCTTTGGAAGGAAGTATTCCACTGTACATTGAGAAAACTCTGATTCCAAACACAATTTTTTTCCTCCATTCTCCCATCTTGATGATTCAGCAGATAAGGAACATTATTTTTTTTCAAAAGCCTGCTACATAAACCCATGTTTATTTCAGTTAACCTTTTCACCCAAAGAACCAGCTCACTGCAGCTCATCAGTAATGCCTCCATATATCACAACCACTCAGAGTGCAGGCAGAGATTAAGTCAATGTAATTTTGTGTATAAAATTTGCTCCAAAACTCATCTGTCTCCAGATATTTATTTACCTATACAGAATATCCAGGGTTTGAATTCCAGCACTGAATGATTTTTAATAAAAATACCCCAAACATTACAAATTATTTTAGCATCTTCAACTTCCACTAGAAGTTGACAAGGAGTCAAGGCACATAGTACGCAATGAGTGCTGCCAGTAGTAATGAATAACAGTGGGAAAAATGGACAGAAAGTTCCCGTGCTTCAGCAGAAAATTGGATGAAAATTGGATGAGAACATTTTCAAGTTCATTAAAGCAGTCAGGTTTTGGGAACATTTTACTGCCCGTGTTTTTAGGATGCTGCTAGTCTTTTGCTTGTGTAGGATTTGTGATCTTGATAACATGACAAACTGAGATTTATGACATTTGTGATCTTAACTGCATGACTATGCCTATAATGCTTGTTCAGTGCCATGAAAACACTGGCTGGAGGATGACTGCTGAGGTCAGTGGGACAGAACACCAGAGGCAACAGCATGGAGCTCCTGGCCCTGCTGACTTTGAAGTCCCAACCCTGTTACTCACTTGTTTTACAAATGCAGCTGAAGTCCACCCTTTCTCACAGCTCGGGGATGACTTCTGCAATAATGTGACAACTAGAAAAAAGAAAACGAAGCTGAAGGTAGCTGTGGTACCTTTGTCTTTTCCTTTCAGCTCTTTACTGTTTCTTATGAAACTGACTTGATGAGAAGTCAGAGAGCTGACTTGCATGTATAACAGAGTAAATGGACAGGTGACCCTAGTGTTGTTAAAAGTTCATGGAAGTCCATGTTTCCTGCCTAAGGCAAATATGAGGGAGAGGAAAGCAAAGAATAGGCTCTGACTCTGCTTATTGGCTTCCACACCTGAGCCAGCACTGAAGGATAAGAATTACTTATTAATACAGGTCAGGTCAGCAGTAAGTTAGCACTTTCCTTCAAGATCAGGGAAAACCAAAAAGAAATAGTATCCATTATATCTTTGAGTCCCAGGGCTGCTTCAGAGATGGTATAGCTCACACTTGGTGGCCAGACTCTGGATTCATAATCCATTCTGTTTCCTATTGCACCTTGCCCAGACACAAAGAACATTAGCCAGCAACTGGCTGGCTGTTCAGACACACATGCAACAGACACACATTCCTGACATCATCTATGCCATCCTGGCAAATACTCTTTCTTCCCTTCTTTTTTTCTTCTGCCAGCTCCATGCAAGCAAAAATAGTCCTTGGAAAAACTTTGTGCACACACAGAGCAAGGATGTAACTTTGTGCAGACATCCATCAGCAGGGATATAACAAGCCTTGAGAGCACAGCCAAATGTGCATACACCTCTGAAACTAAACCACCTCGCCACTGAGTCAGGGAGAATTTTGTCACGATGTTTCTGAAGGGCAGAGAAGCAGCTTGCTTGGGAGAGGAGACAATTCTGCCAATCATCTGCCATGAGATGATATGAGAAAAAGAAACCAGGACACTCTCTCTCCTAAGGGAGAGCTGTTAATTGAGGTCTGTAGGTTCCAATCCTAAATCCACATAGGCAACTGAACAACTGCAAAGCTGAAATGCATCTGATGTGTGCAGAAGCCAACAACAGTATCTTCAGCTTATTAAAAATCTACTAGATGACTAGAAACAAAATGCAAGTATGCACTAACAAAAATCATGGTGGCGTGTGATAACTGCAGGTCCCTCCTGGTGCAGCAGGATGCCAGGCCAAAAGAGCCTTACCCAGAGGCAGCACTGCTGGAGATTCACCACCTCATTGCTAAAGGGACCAGCCTGAAGCATGTTTCTTCCTTCCCACCCCAAGGAGGGAAAGCACTTCCCCAAGATGTTTGAGGGTTTGCAGAAAGGCAGTGGGAACCCTCCTAACAAGTTCCCTTTGGAAGTGATAACAGAAAAATACCTTAGGGAACCATGAGAAGTGGGAGGTGCACAATCTGTGGATACACAGAGCTTGCTCATTCATGTGACCTTAATAGCAGTTATTTGTTCAGAACCAAAAAAGTTCTAAAATAAAATTGCAATTACTTGGGTGAAACTCAGTTTTGGTAGAGTCAAGAGAAAATTTCTATTTTCCATCAGTGGTGTCATATTAGCTAAGAATATATTCTGAAAAGGTTAAATAAGCTTGTGCCTGGGCTTTAAGGATCTTTGTGTACTGTACCTGCCAGTTTAAATGATGACTACAAAGATCTGTTATAAAACTTCTTCCAGGAGAGCCAAAAGCTTTCTCTGTGCCACTGTTTTTAATATACTGTGACTCTTGCTCATAGTAAATTAGGTTATTTATCCCTTTTATTTGTATGCACTGCTCTAACACAGTAACAAACCAAAGTGATAGATACATCTATACCAGTCGTCAAACTCAATAACAAAGCAACAGCAACTGTGTGTAACTTTACCCTATTGCTATCAATTTATATAAAGGACAAATTCTTCAAGCTGCAAACATGTGAAAGCAAATTCTTTACCGTTCTGGACTTGCCAGCTATTACTATGTCCTCTCATCTAAAATCCTTCCCCAGGCAGCTCCCACATCATGGAGACCTGATGTTGATCTCACAGACCTTATCCCAATTCACCTTCTGGCTCCAGAGAAGCTGTTCTTTATTACTCTGCTGAAATTGAAGGCAGAATCAGGCCAATGATGGGAAATACACAGAATGCAGAATTCTTCCATTTTGGAGTTCAGAGTCTAAGCCAAAAGCAGAATGTCAATTCAATAAGAAGCAAATCTTATTGGATTGCAGAATAACTCCTTCTGCCTTCTGCAGATAAATTTTACATTTAGATGCATAGGGGAGACTCCCACTGCATTCAATAAAAATTATGCCCATCCAGCATTATTTGTCACCAATCCAACTGCCCATTCGATAAGTGCTTTGCTGAAAAAAAGGGGAGTCTTCAGGCAACAAGTATTCCTGATACTGTGTTTAAACTATCTCAGATTCCCATGTGGAATCTCTTAGCTTTACCAGCTTCCCTGAAATACTTACCTAATTTATGCTATTCATTTACATTCTACTCCAAATTGAAGTTCTATTTCACTGGCATATTAAAATGAACATACTAAAGAATGGTGCATTTTAAAATAGTAACAGATGGATATGTCTGTAGAGTTGTACAGATTTAGATTCCTACTTTAATTATATAATTTCAAAAAAATTGAGTAAGCAGTATCCACCTTTCACTTTGTTTCTTGAAACACGTGCTTGTAGTTTATTCTGTGAGCCAGAATGCAATATAATACCATTTTGTAGACAGATGCAGCAAGTCTGGGCAAAAAAATAAAATTACTGGGAAAATATCCATCCCTTAACTGCTAACTACCTTTATAAATTTAGATTTTTGAATTAATGCTATACAGGACTATTCCTCAAGCAGCACTGTTCCCCAAAAAATCCACTTTGTGGATATATCTACGTAACAGTGTCCCTGAATATAATTTTTGCTATCTTTATACATGTAAGACAACCTCTCCGATCATACTGATAAACAAGGATTTTTATATTTTTGAAGAAATTAGCTCTAGGTTTGAAATTTGTTATCAAAATGTCCTAGACTGGGGGAAAATACGATCTTTTTATTCATTAATTGCTTTGCTATTCATGAAATTCCTCAAAACAGAATAAGTAAGTGCATGAACTTACCTAGAATTTAGAAACATTATTTGTCTTTAGTATTAAGTGTTATCATTTCAAACAATAATAGTTTTTAACCTGTTCACCTATTCTTGATTGCGCTTTGCCATTCACATCCTTGTGATGCTACCTCTTAATTTAGGAAATGGCACCTTTTTTCCTTTAGTTCTCGTGGCTTTTATTTCGACACTTGTTTCGCAGCTTAGGAGGCGTGCCTTTTGCAGGCACGCTGCTCCGATCAGCTTACACCTTACAAATATATGGGCACAAAGAAGCTTCAGTCCCAGATGCATTTACACAGATGCTTATCTTGGAGCACAGACTCGGCACAAAAAAAAAAAAAAAAAA